>JASDQU010372361.1:5687-39583 GCA_032191745.1 Picea mariana
TAGAAATTATTGCTCTGTTGCGTTGTATGACTTCATTCTGTCAACTGCAAATTTGGTGATGAAACCTGCCAGAATATTGTCAAGCCAAAAGTCTATTGTGTAGGTGAATTTGTTGTTCACCTATTGTAACTGCTCAATCTGTACCTGAGTCCAATCTAGCTGTCGGATCCGATTCGTCACGTGGTTATCCTTCAACCTTAGTATCCACTCCTGTAGTAGATGCGGAAAATCACAGAAAAAGACTTCGTGTAGATTAGTAAACACATATTTATCTAAATATTTGCAAGGTGTGATTCTAGGGTTTCTATTGTCTTGATGTGCAAACTCTAGCTCTTTGGTTCTCAACCAGCCTTTGATTTCTTCTTTCAAGGGGTTCCAAGGTCTCAACATTCCCTTCTAATGGATCATTGGTATTCTTGTTTCATTCATTCTTTTCTCGTTCAATCTAGCTCATCTACTCAGTCCTCTCTTGTTCCTTCTAACACGATAACAAAACCATTTGTTGGTTTTTTATTCTCCCCTACCATATGATTTATTGACCTAGGGTTCATGTATTTTGGGTTTCCAACAAAGCCTCTAAAACTATCATCCCTCTTGGTAAACTAGAAGGCAACACAGTACTCAGAGTGCACTACGTAGTCTCACCCGAGATAGCTTTAAATGGGTGGTTGTAAGACTTAGGTGTTTACAACCTAGGATTGAGTATGCGATAGGGGTTTATTAATACAAGCCATATACTACAAATTTTGATTGCAATCTACTATTACTCACAGGTGTGTATCTATCTTTCATAGTTTATTTCCCGAACATCACAATTGTATTCCATAACAATGTATTAACTCATTCATTAAGAATAAAAATTAACTGCTGAAAGTAGACAAAGATATACATGCATTCATCACATTACACATATATTACCATGTTTCACCCCCTCCTGGGCTACGTCCACAAAGATTTCGATCTTGACTCTTTTATTATGGTAGTTCTGCATCTCCAGCGCTGCGCACTTACAATTCCCTCATATGGGTAAGATCTGTATGAGGTGAACTAGATCGCACAAGGCTCCACAACCTGTGATCTAATCCTCAGATCTTCCTTCTTTCCTCTGTTCTTATCTCAACACTTACAAAATTGGTCCATAACCGTATTACATAATGCATCAACTCGTACATAGTTACGATAGAACATTACAAAAGCTGAACTAATACAAAAGAAAATCAACCTCTATATGATACCTGCATTTCTCTATTTATATATATCGGGGTCTTCATCCATTTACAATGTATTACCAAAACCCTAACCCTATCGACAATAGTTTTTCCTCACATGCACACATGTTGTTCTTCCTCCAACTGTCGCTTTACTTGTACATGCTTTCTTGCATGCGTACATGTTGTGTTACTTTCTAGCTGTTACTTCCATTTTTGCATGCTTTCTTTCCCACGATCATCCTTCTTTCCACTTCGTCTTGGTGCCAACATAGAGTATACATACCCACTGATGGAGGATGATGGAATTGGGCCACACACATATAAGTGAATGAGTTCTAAGAATCTTTCTTTACTGTCTCTCTTCGGAAAAGGGTTCTTGATGTTCTTTCCTTGTGCACATCCATTGCACACACCTTCATGGTCAACATTGAGTTCTAGTAGACATGTGACTGCCTTGCATACATACGCTAATGCCTTGTAGTTGATGTGGGCTAATATTCTACACCAAAGTTCACATGGATTCTCAATGGCATGGGTCATGGTTGCGTCTGAGTGACCCTTTATCTTATACAAGCCACATTCTTCTTTTCCAATAACGATTTCTTCTTTCATGGTTTTTCCTTTAGCCCACATAAGAACTTCTCCATCTATAAAGGAAAATCTAAATCCTTTCTTTTCTAGAGATGATATGGAGAGTAGGTTCTTTGTCAAACCAGGTACAAAGAGTACATCCTTCATCTTCATTGGAGTCCCTAAGTTAAGCTTGTAGTTTGATTCTCCTACTCCCTTGATAGGGTATTGATAATCATCTCCAAGTGTAACTTTATGAGAAAACTTATTTTATGAAAGGCAAGAGAGAATATCTCTTTGACTTGTCATGTGCTTGGAAGCACCACTATCAATGAGCCAAGTGTCTTCTCCAAGTGATACTGATACTGAGAGGGACGAGATTAAGACATGGTCTTCAATTCGTTCTCTTATCATCTTTGTGGGTGGCTCTTCATATTCAACTACATGGGCATGGTGCCTCTTATTTTTCCTCTTGTAGTCTTCTCATCTAGATGGGCAATGTCTCGCAATATGTCCCATTTTGTCACAATGGCAGCATTGATAAGATGAGAAGTCTCTTTCTTTTCTTTGTCCTTTCTTCTGAAATCTCTTTGGTTGAGATTATTTATGTATGAATTTTTTTGGGGGGTGAGACTCTTTATGAGTTTCTTTCTGGAAGTAAGACTTATTTCTTCCTCCTTTAGTATGAGTAGCTAGGTCTTGATCTTCGTCTCTTGATAGTAAAGCCTCTTGGTTAGCTACTCTTGATTCTTCCTGAATACATTCTTCCCAAAGACTGTCAAATTTTAGTTTCTTCATTCTGGCACAAATAGTTTGGATGAATGAATCCCATGGTCTTGTAAGACCATTAAGGGCCATCATTGTGAGTTCATATTAATCTATAGTATCTCCAATTGCTTCTAGTTGTTCTTTTAATTGAGATATTTTGGAGAAATATTCCTGGATCGATTCTCCTTTCTGCATCCTTGTATTCTTGAGTTGAGTTCTTAGATTCATATTACGATTTATGTTATTTCCTTCATATAACCTGGTTAGGGCCTCAAACATTTATTTTGGAGTATTATTTGAAGACACTTGAGGAATCAAGTGATCTTTGATAGAATCTGCAATGATTCTTTTGGCCCTAATTATGTCCTTTCGATATTTTTCTTTATCTACAACATCGGTGGGTTCTGGTACTTCTTATTTGATGAATCTTGCTAGGTAATTCTCTTCAATAAAGATACCAATCCTATAATTCCAGGAATGGAAGTTTTCCACACCTTCTATCTTGTCAACAGGCTTAGTGCTTGCAGACATCTTTTAATTGGAGCTAGGAAAATGACCAAAAAATGAAAATGCTAAAAATTGAATTATGAACTTACCAGGAGGTGCACTTGGATGAGGCAAGTAGCCCGGTGTGGTTAGATTTAAGAAAATATGAATTTTACCCCTTCAAACTTGATAAACGGATTTCTGGACTGGTGCTACTGGTTTTCTAGTACTTTTGGTACTTTGGTACTTCTGGTACTCTGGTACTTCTGGTTTTCTGGTACTTCTGGTACTTTGTGAAAACTAGGGTTTCACTTTTCGAGAGATCTAGCCACTGAAAAGTTGCACTGAGGATGCTAAAGTGATCCTAGAGGAAGGGTGTACTTTTCTAGATGGTTTTGGGGATGAAATTCTTCTTCAATAAAAAACCCTAATTTGCATGTACGATAATAGTGACATTTTTTCTCTTTTTCTTATGAAAGATGCTCTCTTCAGCTTATCTCTAATACCATGTTAAGGTTTAAGATATTATTAGGTTTCTTTTCAATTTACTAGATAACCATAGCATAGATAGGATCACTGAGAAATACACAATCACAAGAGACACATCATTTATCCTGGGAAATCATCATGGGGGAGAAAACCCAACAAAAAATTCCTTAATATAGATAGCCAATACAATGCCAAGAGATAACTCAAACAATACAAAAAGTCCTATCCCAAGAATGTTCCTCTCTCTCTCTCTTATTTGTTCTTCAAATGTAGCTCCAAACTTGTGCTCTGATGAATAAGTGAGTGTGTGTACAAATGAGGTGCTAGCCTCTCTTATTTATACAATCTAGCAGGTGTGAACGGAAGTGTCTTTTCACTGGCAGGGCCGACTTCTCATTATTCCTATTACAATTAGGGTTTCACCAATCCGCAAAAGGGGATTTGGTAATTTACAATACCCGACATGATCAATCTGCAAAAGGGGATTGATCAAATGAATAATAAATCAATAATAAATAGAATACTCTTTACAGTTATAATATTTCAACACAAAAGAAGTGTGGATCCAAACCACCTTTGACGGCCCCACAATCACATGGTTATATAACAATGAATCCAAGAGAAACATGTGGTAGTCCCCTATGTGTTCAACCTCGTCCTGATCCTAAGGGGTCAGTTAATAAAATAAAGGACTGGTGGTTGAAAGCTCGACTCACTCAACAATTAGAAAGCATGGAGGGTCTGGCCATGGAGACAGAAGACTGTTGGCCCGAGGTACCACAATGGACGATTTTTCCTGCAGGCCCATGTTGAACTGAATTTGCGTCTGATAGGAGGATACATGCACAGTTTGATAGAAGAAGGCATAGATGTAAAGCCTTGAATGGGATGGTCAGATCACACTCCTGGAATTTTTGGACTAATATAAATAGATCAGATTATATTTTGTAAAGGAGGGGAGTTCTTAATAGGCTGGAGAGTCGAGAGTTTAGGAGAAGGGCTCTATAAATTTTCTGTTTGTATGCTTGAGGGCTTGGATTGTAAATATATGTTATTGAAGTTCCTTTAAATCGTTTTTATTAGGCCATCTTCTTATTTTACAATTTTCTCTGTTTTTCTTCTTGTCTGAATGCAATCTCTCTAATTTATGGATCCTTGATGCGATGGAGGTTATGTTGCTATCATGTCGATTTTTCATGGTTCATCAAATTTTCTCTGTTTTTCTTCTTGTTTGAATGTAATCTCTTTGATTTATGGATCCCTGAGGCGATGGAGGTTTTGTTTCTATCATGCCCATATTTCATGGTTCGTCATATTTTCTCTATTTTTCTTCTTGTTTGAATGTAATCTCTCTTATTTATGGATTCCTGTGGCGATGGAGGTTCTATTGTTATCATGCCCATATTTCAGGGTTCATCATATTTTATCTATTTTTTTCATTGTCTGGATGTAATCTCTTTGATTTATGGATCCTTGAGGAGATGGAGGATCCATTTCTATCATGCCCATCTTTCATGGTTCACCAAACATTTTATGTCTTCTTCTCCTCATCACCACATTAATCCTTTTGTCTGATAGGTGGTTTAAATTCCTTCCTTATCCATGATACTTATGACTCCATATCCCAATGGTCCCGAACTAATTTGTAGTTACTTCTGTTATATTTTTCTCTCTTTACAGTCTCACTGATCCACCTTCTCAAACCATTTAATCCTTTTAATTTATTTTGATGGGTATTGGGCTTATCCTCTTGCATTCAGAGGGTGACTCTCAGTGATAACATTAATGGCGCCGTTGCCAAGGATAGAAGTTAAGATATATTCCTTGGGAGAACGACAATGACCAGATATGATATTTGATGGTGAGCAAAGACCAGACACATTCAGACTGCATATCATTCACCTGGCGACTCCATGGTTAAAGAATCCAGTGGAAACTCCATAGTTTTAAGAAGTCATACTTTCAGATGGAAGCCATTTTGGCTTAGAGGTTTTCTCCTTTTAATTTCTCTTATGTTTATGATTTTACAAATGTTGTTCCTAATATGGATGAGTGGGGTGATTGTTTTCCCATATTTGGAGAACATAGAGATGAAAACCCTATAGAGCATCTGCTTGAGTTTCATGAACTCATGCATCAATGGGGAATACATCATGACGATGTATTAATGAATATGTTCATGTACTCATTAAAGGGATATGCTCATGAGTGGTATCGATTCTTTCCCCTTGCTAGCATATCCTCTCTGAAATAGTTTCATGCAGCTTTCAATATGCATTGTCAAAAGTTTTATTCCTCTGAGTTAATTTGTCATAGCTGTTGTGAGGAGTATAAAGACTATGTTTAGGATATATCTGGTTCTAATGAAGGATGTGAGGTTGAAGGAGATGCCTTGGATGAGGAATCCATTTTTTCTCTTCCCTGTTCATCTGCATCTGATGACAACTATGTTTGTTGTCTCAGTAAGGAAAGTGAAGAAATTGAGTCTGTTACGGAAGCTGATATTCTTTGTAGCTCTTTCTATAAAAGGACTAGATATGATCAACCTTGTTTTGAATCATATGATGATGATGAGATATTACTTCCTGGATTGGATCCGGAAAGGAAACCCTTGTTTAGTAATGAATAAAAAGTTTCTCTTGTTGGACATAAGTTACCTCTTGGCATGTCATTCAAGGCTCCTTATTTATTTGATCATTATGGAGACAGTGATGAAGATGTTGAGGTGTTTTATGTCTTAGAAGAAAATATCATTAGCATCCAACCTTCTGTTGAAAATGAAATCTTCTGCCAAGAGCAACATGTTAAAGAAAAATAGTCATCTATTAATATACATGAGGATATTTCTTGCCATCAACTAGCATATGTGATCAGAAAAGACAAAGGAAAAGTGGACCAGCAGCCTGCATCAACCTTTTACTCACATGTTCTTTCCACAAACATTCAGCCAGATGTGAGTAGTTGTAAAGCAAAGCAGGCTTTATTTTATCAACCCAGTAAGTTTTGTCACCTATTTTATGACCTTGTAGGGGAGTACATGGAGTGGAATTTTTTCCATGTATTGAAGCCTCCAAACTTTATCTTACCTTCAACACTAGGAGGAGAGCTAAAGAATGTAATCAATTTTTTGTCACAATCTCATTATCCCTTGTTGATCAGTGACAGATTAAATAAGTTTTTAGTTAGGAGGTTACTTGAATGGCTCTAGTGGAAGTTCGCTTTCACCTAACACATTGTAAAAATTAGTTAGTGTAGGTTTGTAAATAAATAATCTCCTTCTGGAGCATATGTGTTTTCTTTATTTTCAAGTATATAGTGTACATATTAGCCTGTGGTCCTCAGCGAGATGTTTTTTGAGCGCGAATCAACAACCCAAAGGCTAAGACACTGGAACTGCGTGTTCTTGGCAGCTCATAGAGAGCATGCCATCCCCCTATCAGGGTTTCATGGAAACCTGCATAGGAGATCTAGATAAAGCATACACAAACAAATCTTATCAAGAAAAGGAAGAGATATACACAATGAAGAATGAGAATCAATGCATATTATTATCTTATCAATGAGTGAGTGATCTTCACTCATATAGGAAATGAAATCCTATAATTAGGAATGTATGCATAATAGTGATAGTCTAAGATTAGAAAGTCTAACATAGAACTAGTCAGTTAACTCCCACTGAACTAGTGTTAAAGTCTAAAATAGAAATTTCTCCAACACCCCCCCTGAACATCACTATGGAGTAAAAATGAGTCCTGACTACTAGGCCATTTTAGGTACTCATGTACAATGTGTTATCACACAAACTTGTCAGAGTCCTGTGGGTTGGTGGTTTCTACCTAAGTCCGTGTTTTGCCCTGTTTCTCTCCTTTCACAGACCAATTATTAATCTTTTTCCCTTCGACTTGTAAAATCGTTTTCATTTGCCCCCTTCTGTGTTTAAAGTGCCCCAATCTCCCTGTTTTCCTATCCCTTATCCAGTAGTCCAAGTCTTTTTTTACACAGGCTGCAACTGCGGGCTAAAAACGCGACACTCAAAGCGGTCCGCTTTGGACTCAAATCAAACAAAAAGGCAGTTTCAACTTTCAACGACGAGAATTCCATGTGGAGTTCAGATTAGTGTCTCACGGGCGTTCGGAATATTTAAAGTTGCACGAAGTATAGTGCCAGAGAAAAAGGCCTGAGGAGATCATGAGTCATTGATCTTTAAAGGAACAGGTGGCATTTGATCCAAGTGTTTGGGGAAATAAGCTTCGAGAGTTTCTAAGTGAGAAGTGTGTGGAATTGTTGAAGCGTCGAAGTGTTGATCCCAATGAAGGTAGTTAATGGAAATGGGGGCGGCAGTTGAGACCTTGTCTCACCCCATAAGTGGAAAGCATATTGAGAGTTGTCGTGGGGGGATATTATCAATCCAAATTTTCTCGAGGGAAGGATTTTCCTGCAAAGCACATAACTAAATTGGGATAGCATCTGACATAAGAAGGCCTACGCAGGCTGACAGAGTAGGCACCGACTGGAAACATTGAATGCGAGGTTCCGATCGCATTCCTGGTGGTTGCAACATTTCTAGTATATATAGGCAGTTTTGATATTTTGTTAAGGTTGAATGGTTGAGCTAGGCTCCCTGCTATTGTAATATTTTGATGAAGAACACTGGTTATTTGGTTATGTATTGATTTGAGACTTCTTGATTAATCTAAGTCATCTTTCTTACTCCATCTTATTTTCCTCTGATACTGAGAGAGTTCATGATTGACTAATTCACATTTATTGTTGTCACTATATTATGATGAATGTTTGATTATAATGTTGTTATGATTTCTTTAAGTTTCCTTGAAATTTGAGTCCAAGAGGATCTTGTGTTTAAGTTTTTCTTCCTTAGGTTGTTGGAAGGCCTGATGTTCATGAAAAACCTCTACACTTTTATCACCAAAGTCTTCCTCCTACTCACCTTTACTCCAACTTACTGACTAAAGTTGATCCAAGACCTCAATTGTTTGCGCATACCAGTCCAAATTTCTGAGTTAGAACGTTATTTTCATTGAGTATTCTCCATTTGGACTCTTAAAAATCATTTACATTTACCGTATAAACTGATGGCTACTGGGATTACCTTCTATGCAATATGAGGGTGACTTCTAGTGCTAAACTTTATGGCATCTTTGCCGGGGAATGAATTGAAGACTTTTCCCTAGGATAGAATGAAAAAGAAGCTCTGATTCTTAAGGTGCATCAGATATCAATACCATTGAAGATTTCAACTTGCACCTGGAGACTCTATTGTTTTGACTCCATTGTTTCAGTTGTGGCTTTGAAAGGCAGACAAAAGAGGTATACTCCAAAACTGGCTCTAGCCACACTTGAAGTTGACCAAGAGAAAATTATCAGAAAAGGAAAACCCACTCAAGAAGGTACTTCAAATGTTGTACCAGTTGATCCTGGTAATCTTCTTAATCCCTCTTTAAAAACTCCAGTAGTTTCTTCTGATTCTCCTGTTATATCGTTTGTTGGAGTTTCAAGAAATTTGAATTTTGGGAGTTTTCCTGTTGATTTCTCCCCTCCTATTCTTGGTTTGGAAGGAGAGAGATTTGAAACCCCTATATCCCCTCAAGTTGTGAAGTGGTTCAGACCCAAGACCTTAGAAGGATTTCCCACTCTAGACTTTACCATTCCTCCCCCTATTAGGGTTGTTGTAGTTATAGAAGGGGAAACCTCTTTTCCCTCTAGCCCCTCATCTCTATATCCTAACGCTTAGTTTTTTCCTTTTTCTCCTAGAAGCATAGCCCCAGTCTCACCTGTCCAAACTCCATCTCCTCTTAGTTCTCCTCTAGTTCACGTCCAAATGGCAGGTGCTAATCCTTCTAGGAATAGGATGGCTGAGATATTGGTTGTTAGATACACCCCTCTGGTTTTACCTTAGCCTATGAATCCTCCCCTAGCCACAGACCTTAAGCACATGCCCCAGTTCATAGGGGAGGGAGACATGATTGCAGAAGAGCACCTTGCATCCTTTTATATATTTCTAGAGATTCAGGTCATTGAAAATAAGATGTGTGCATGAGAGTTTTTGTACAAAGCCTTGATGGTGATGCCAGGGACTGGTGTAAGGACTTGCCTCCTAGATCTATTGACATGATTGCTGATTTGGATGATTCATTCTTAAGACATTGGGGGAATAAAAAAGATCTCCTTTATTATATTACAGAATTCGGGTCACTTAAGAGAGAAGAAGGGGAATCTGTTCCAGACTTCTTGAAAAGATTTAATAAGATGTATAAAAAGATTCCTGCTGAAATTAAACCTACAGAAACCTCCACCAAGATGACTTATGCTAGTGCTTTTGACCCTGAGTTTTTCCTCCTATTGAGAGAAAGAAGGGCTACCTCCTTGGCTCATATGCAAGATGCAACCCTTGAAGTAGAATCCAATATATTAGCAGCTAAAAAGCTTAGGAGTAAAGCTGATAGAGACAGAAGAAAAGGTGGTTCTGAAACTTCAACTTCTAGTTCCTCTACTACCCCCCCCCTCAAACGAATGAAGTGACCAAGCTACTAAAATCACTTTCTGCTAAAGTGGAAAGGTTGGAGTTGGAAGGAAAGCAGAGCTATAGGAATCCCCCAAATGTTGATAATAGGGGTTATTTCAAAAGACCAAGTAATTCCCCTCAGGCCATCCAAAGAGATTAGAGAAACAAGGACAAAGATGATCAGAAAATCCAAACTCCTCTCAAAAATAACTTGGTTACTAATGAAGATGAAGATGAAGAAAATATTGATATTTAGACCCATTGCCTTGGGGAAACCTCTTCATCCCCTCATTTAATTTAGTATGCATACGAAGAGGCCCTCATGAGTAATCAACTGAATGAGCTGAGTAAAGGAGAAAAGACTAGCAACGATCCGAATAGATATGAACTCAGATCCAAGAAGAAATAAGGAAAGCCTGACATTCCCGAGCAACCTGCTAGAGATGAGAAACCTACTAAAGATATAGAATACATTAACAAAGAAAGAAAGACATAAATTCCCCCACTAGTGGTCAAAATTACTATCCTAGAGGTGAAGGAGATTCTGAATCCTCCCTCCCCTTATAGCTTTGAGCACGAAATTCGAAATATTAGAATCCTTGTACCTCTCTCAGATTTAGTCAAGCATGAGGATTTCAATAGGTGCCTATCAAAAACATTTCAGCCCGAACCTGCGTCTCACTCCACAGACTCAGTTAACCTCCAAGATGAAAGGCCAACTGTCATATTAGGGCCTTTGGTAGAGGATAGAGATGACTCCTCCCCTCCCTTCTACACTTCATTGAACATCCATGATAAGGTGTTGCATAATTGCTTGATGGATTCAGGGGCATCTCACAATCTTATGCCTAAGATTGTCATGGAAGAGATCGGGTTGGAGGTTACAAAATCCTACCACGACCTATATTATTTTGACTCCAGGAAGGTGAAGTTACTTGGGGTTATCAAAGACCTGGTTGTTTCTCTATTCCAGGTGCCAATGAAGAGCATGGTCATGGATATCGTAGTGTTTGATGTTCCCCCTAAGTTCGAGATGCTCCTGTCTAGATCTTGGATAAAGAGACTGAGGAGGGACCTTGCAAATGAAACTTTCATATGCCACCATTCTTGTGTTCAGGGTTGAACAAAGGAGACTTTATAGGGAAGTGCAGCTTGCGTACATCATCAGTGATGAAGAAAACCCCACCAACCATTCTATTGTTTCTTTTGACACTGATTTGGGATCCAACATATTTCAGCTCATTGATGCTCCTGAAACTCCTCTTGAAATCATAAAGAAACCCATTAATTTTTGTGAAATCCCTCCTCCAACTACCTTTGTTTGGAAGATGTTCTTTGACAGAGCCTCTTCTAAAGAAGGTTTTGGTGCTAGATTGGTATTTGTTTCACCTTGTCAAGAAACTATACCTTTGTCCTACAAACTAGAATTTGAAACTACCAACAATGTGACAGAGTATGAAGCTCTTGTTTTGGGTTTAAGGGCTGCAAGAGACATGGGGATTGAAGAGCTATCAGTATTTGGGGACACACAACTAATTGTTCATCAAATCAAAAATATTTATAGAGCTAAGCACCATAGACTTAAGACTTACAGAAATGAAGTATGGGACCTAGTTGACAGTTTCTTCCTAGATTTAAACATTTCATTTATTCCAAGAGAGGAGAATACCATGGTTGATTCTTTGGTTGTCTCAGCAAGCCATTTTAGAGTCCAATTTCCACCCAAACTCAAATATGGTGTAGAGGTGAAATATAGACCCTCTATACCTGAAAATGTCTAGCATTGGAAGGTGTTTGAGGATGATAATGAGATCAAAAGGTTTCTTGAGTCCGTTGATGAGTTCTCTTCTTTACATATTGATCAGGATCATGATTATTAAAGTAACCCTCATGCAGATTTATTTTTAAATAAAATTGCCAATCACCATATTGTTCAACTACCTAGCAACCATATTCCAAAGGGACTAGTTCCTTTAAAAAGGTTGTTTGATGGGAATGATGTGGTAGTAAAGATTAAAGGTTCCACTGATGATTCCAATATAATTGAGTACAATATTGGTATAGAAGAGGATCCCAAATTTGTCAAGTTGTCAAGCAACTTGTCAAGAGAGCAAAGGGTTGAATATGTTGAACTGTTAAAAGAGTTTGTTGATGTGTTTTCTTGGACATACAAAGACATCAGAACATACAACACAAGTATCATTGAGCACAAAATCCCATTGAAGGAAGAGTCCAAGCCATTTAGGAAGAAATTGAGACAAATAAATCCTATGTTGTTTCCCATTATGGAGAAAGAGGTAAAAATGCTTTTGGATGCCCAGATTATCATTCCTTTGAGGTATTTTAAATGGGTGGCCAACTTGGTCCCAGGGAGAAAGAAGAATGGACAAATCAGACTATGTGTCGATTTCCAAAATTTGAACAGAAGTTCTAAAAAGGACAACTACCCCTTACCAAAGATGGAACACATATTATAGAGGGTGACAGGTGCATCTAGGATTTCCATGATTGATGGATTTTCTGGATACAATCTGGTCTCTGTCTTGCTTAGAGATAGAGAGAAGACAACCTTCACCATTCCTTGGGGTATATTCATGTATGCTAAGATTCCCTTTGGGTTGATGAACGCAGGACCAACCTTTTAGCGAGCCATGGACATATTATTTATTGGAGAGAAGGACAAGTTTTTTGGTCATTTAATTGGATGAAATAACAATTTTCTCATAATCTGATAAAGAGCTTTATGGTCATTTAAGAAGGGTCTTCTTGAAATGCAGAAAATTTGGTCTCTCTTTAAATCCAAAAAAGTCATTATTTTCCATGAAAGAGGGGAAATTGTTAGGACACATTGTGTCAGCTGAGGGAGTAAAGATTGATCGAAACAGGGTAGAAGATATCCAAACTTTGTCATTCCCTAGATCCAAGAAAGAAGTCCAGTCCTTCTTGGGGAAAATTAATTTTTTTGAGAAGGTTTGTTTCAAATTTTGTTGAGTTGGTAAAGTTTATCACAACCATGTTGAGGAAAGGGAATGAGATCAAATGGACTATTGAATCTCGCAAATATTTTGATCAAATAAAGAAGGCCTTGAGTGAAGCACCTATGCTCATCAGTCCTAATTACTCTAAAGATTTAACTGATTTTCTCCTTTGCTTCATTTGACATAGTAGCAGTTGTTTTGTTGCAGAAGAATGATGAAGGGTTAGAGCAACCCATTTCCTTTTTTAGTAGGGAATTGAGAGATGCTAAAGTAAAGTATGACATCATGGAAAAGAAGGCCTATGATTTGGTCAAAGCTCTCAAATATTTCAGACTTTATGTGCTACATTCAAAAGTCATTGCATATGTCCCTTCAACTTTTGTGAAGGAGATCCTCATTCATCTTGAAATAGACAGAATAAGGAGCAAGTGTATTGCCAAGATCCTTGAATTTGATCTTGAGATAAAGCCCACCAAATTGGTTAAAGGCAAAGGTTTATCTAGGTTGCTGGTTGAATCTAATTGCAAAGATTTGGGGGTCCATTTCATCAACATTTGTTCAGAAAATCAGCAAGCTGATTTTTCTGATGAAGGTTCTCAAGTCATCCCTCCATTGGCATGATGCACTTGGTACAATACTGATGGTATGGAAAAGAACAAGGTGAGAGCTTTGAAGCTCAAATCAATTAAATATTGTCTTATTGATCAAGTTTTATATTGGAAAGACCCTTTAGGAGTGCTTTTGAGATGTCTAGACCCACAAGAAGCCCAAAGGATTATGTATGATTTTCATGATAGTTTTTGTGGGGGGCATCACTTCTGGAGAACCACAACCTACAAGATTCTCAGGGCTGGGTATTTTTAGCCTAGTCTCTTCACTTATGTCTGTGCAAAAATCAGGTCTTGTGTCAAGTGTCAGAAATTATCTGGAAAGCAACAACTCAAGTCTTTTCCATTGAAACATGTGGTAGCTCCAGGTCCCTTTCAGCAGTGGGGCCTAGATTGTTTTGGGGAAATTCATCTTGCTTCAAGCAGTCAACATAGATGAATCTTGACTACCACAGACTACTTTACTAAATAGATAGAATCCATCCCCACTAGAAATGCTTCCCACGGGGTAATCATTGGTTTTCTTGAGGATATTATATAAAGATTTGGTTGTCCAAATAGAATTGTCAGTGATAATGTTTCATCTTTCAAGGCTCAACCATTGATTAAGTTTTGTGAACAGTTTGGAATCACATTGATTCACTCTACTCCTTACTACCCCTAAGGGAATGGACTCGAAGAATCCTTTAACAAGAGCCTTATTAACATCATCAAAATACTATTAGAGGACAACAAGAAGGCCTGGGATACAAAGCTTAAATTTTCTTTATGGGCTGACAGAGTGACAACAAGAAGATCTCTTGGTGTCTCTCCTTTCCAGATGGTGTATGGAGTTGAGGCCATCTTTCCCTCTCAACTCGCCTTACCTGTGGAAAAATTCTTCCAAGACTATAAAGGAGAACTAGATAATATGATTAGAAGAATACAACAGTTGGTAGAAGCACGGCAAATGAAGGAGAAACTGTTGGACAAATCCCATGATCATCAATAGAAGATCAAGACGGATTTCAACAGAAGAGTAAGGAAAGAGGATTTCTAGCTGGGAGATCTAGTACTCAATTGGGATGCACCTAAACAAGATAAAGGAAATAATGGTAAATTGGAGGCCTTATGGATTGGCCCCTTCAAATTTTCTGAGGTTTTTTCAAATAACACTTACAAGTTGTAGGATTTGGAGGATGATGAAGTTTTTGGTAGCCCTGCAAATGGGCATTTTCTGAAGAAGTTTTTTACTTAAGCCATGAGTGGATTCCCGTGTCATTGTAAATATTATTTTTCTTTTGTTTTCATTTTTTATAAGTGACTTCATAACCCAACAGTGAAGGCATTGGAAATACTTGTTCTTGGCAGCTCCCAGGGAGTATGCCATCCCCTATGGAGCCAAATTTTATCATGCAAACTTGTCAGATTCCTGTGGGTTTGTGGTTTCTACCTAAGTCTGTGTTTTTCCCTGTCTCTCTCCTTTCGCATACCAATTCTTAAGTTTTTTCCCCTTTGGATTGTAAAATCGTTTTCATTTTCCTCCCTCTGTTTTTAAAGTTCCCCAGTCTCCCTGTTTTACCATCCCCTATCTAGTCATCCAAGTATTTGTTTACACAAGCCACAACCACGGGCTCAAAACACAACACTCAGAGTGGTCCATTCTGGACTCGAATCAAGCAAAAAGGCAGGTTTAGCTCTCAATGGCAGGAATTCCATGTGAAGTTCAGATTAGTGGTTCACGGGTGTTCAAAATATTAAAATTTTCACGTAGTGTAGTGTTAGAGAAAAAGGCCTGAGGAGAGCATGAGCCGTTGATATTTAAAGGGACAGGTGGTAGTTGATCCAAGTGTTCAGGGAAATAAGCTTTGGGATTTTCGAAGTATGTGGAATTTCCCAAGCACAGAAGTGTCGAAGTGTCGAAGTCATCTAAATGTTGAAGCGCCAAAGTCCTAAAGTGTCGAAGTGACGAAGAGCCGAAGTGCTAAAGTCATCGAAGTGTTGAAGTCCCAAAGTGCTGAAGTGTTTCTCAGTTGTCCGATCTAGGAGGACATGTGTCAATTTATTGCCATCTCTGGGTGAAAAGAAGTTGAAAGAAAAAGTTTGAGTTTTGAATTTCCCAGAGTCTGGAGGTTCGAAGTAATTCTCGGTCGTTTGATTCAAGCGCACGCGTAGTCAGATCCATAGCTCTGGGTAAAAGTAGCTGAAGGAAAAAGTTTGAGTTTTGATTTTCCTGAAGTATGAAGCCTGAATCGCGAAGCAGATCTCGGTCATCGCTTTGAAAAGAGAAAATACGATCCATCAATCTAAAAGGCCCCATAGTTGGGTCATTGATCAGAAAACCTCATCTCAGATCACAAGATCAATGGTCACTCTCCACTGCATAGTCGGAAGGTGCACACGTTTTTAAATTTTCAAGGGCAAGCCGTAATCAGAACCATGGTTTTTAAAAAGGGACGCGTGGCGGTTCATGGTGAATTGTGGGACAAAAGTGGTTTTCTTTCAAACCACCCTTGGTCACACCCACAATCACGCAATTTCATAAGGTCATGGCCCTAGGTCACATTGAAGAAAGAGCAATGGAGAGGAGTTGCGCCAAAGGCCAAAAGTGCCTATATTGGTCACAAAAGAAGATCTGCATGGCCTTGAGGCGTCAAGATTGACTCAAAAAAGTCATGGGCACCACCTGGAACATTCATGGATGTCAGGCCTTGTCCTAGTCCCGATGAAGGTAGTTAATGGAAATGGGGGCAACAGTTGAGACCTCATCTCACCCCATAAATGGAAAGCATACTGAGAGTTTCCGTGGGGGGAGATTGTCAATCTGAAGTTTCCCGAGGGATGGATTTTCCTGCAAAGAACATAACTAATTTGGGCTCGCATATGAGATAAGAAGGCCTACACAGGCTGACAAAGTAGGCGCCGACTAGAAACTTTGAATGCGGGGGTCCGATCGCATTCCTAGTGGTTGAAACATTTCTAATATATATAGGCATTTTTGATATTTTGTTAAGGTCGAATGGTTGAGATAGGCTCCTTGCTATTGAAATATTTTGTTGAAGAACATTGGTTCTTTGGTTACGTCTTGATTTGAGACTTCTTGATTAATCTAAGTCATCTTTCTTACTCCATCTTATTTTCCTTTGATACTGAGATATTTCATGATTGACTGATTCACATGGATTGTTGTAACTATATTATGATGAATGTTTGATTATAATGTTGTTATGATTTCTTTCAGTTTCCTTGAAATTTGAATCCAAGAGGATCTTGTGTTTAAGTTTTTCTTCATTAGGCTGCTGGAAGGCTTGATGTTCATGGCAGACCTCTACACTTTTCTCACCAAATTCTTCCTCCTACTCATCTTTACTCCAACTTACTGACTGAAGTTGATCCAAGACCTCAATTGCTTGCGCATACCAGTCCATATTTCTGAGTTAAAACTTTTTTTCATTGATTCTTCTCCATTTGGCCTTTTAAAACTCATTTACATTTACCGTATAAACTGATGGTTACTGGGATTACCTTCTATGCAATCTGAGGTTGAATTCTAGTACTAACACAATGAAACTAATGAACATTGAATAAAAACGAGGAAAGAGGGAAAACGGCGTGGGAACAAAACCCCCCCTCAAAAGATAATGTATCAAACAAAGAAAATGGCAGTTGCTAGGCAATTGTGTTCTTCACTGCAAGACGATCCCGCAAAGCCTGAAACTTCTTCTCACTGAAAGTCTTCGTGAAGATGTAGAAATATTTATGGATCTGATGAAGTCCTTTGGCAACCTATCGGGCCTTGTACCTCTTGATCCTGTGGACCCATCTGCACCTGAAAAATATTCCTTTCTGGTGGAAGTGGAACCATATTCTAAGTCTGATTCTATAGGAGTGAGTCATACTCCTTCTGCATGGCTACTTTCCATAATGGATTTCCCACAACCCTATTGTAGTTCTGTGGATCAGTAAATTGAACCATATAGCAATGCATGGGCATCGTCGGTTCTGAAGCTGAAAATACATGAGAAGGCTCCTCATGCTAAGATTGAGTCCTCCTCAAATCCAATGGATTCCCTGCAAGGTTGTCTGCTGCCTGAAGTGTGAATTATGCCTTCTTGGGCATCCACTGAAGCTTCAACATTATCTTCTTATCTGGTGTACTCCCTTCTTATTTCCATGTATAGAATCTGAGTATATGGAATCATCTTTGATATTTGAAACTGATGGAAGCACAAGAGTATATGCATGTTTCACTGCAGGTGCATGCAAAGTACTCTCCTTATGTTCAAGTAGAATAGAGGAGTCATCGTCAGAAAACTTAGTGAATTTATACAACCTTGACTTGTGATCCACCTCACCAATTGCAATGATGGAATTGTCATGCATGTCAATTACCGAAACTGAATCTGATGTAAATTCAACCTTTTTACCTTTCTGAGTGATCTGATAAACTAAGAGCAGATTCATAGAAATATTTGGAACATGTAGAACATTCTCAAAAATGCAATTGTGGAGTTCCACTCTCCCTTCTCCTACTACTGCTACTGGAGTATCATCCCCCATGAGAATAGGGGGTCTTGAGCATGGATTCAAAGAAGAGAAAACTCCATCTTTCGCTGACATATGATGGGATGCACCAAAATCTATAATCCATCAATCATATGAGGAATTAATTGCAACCGGAGCATGATGATTACCTTTCTTAGGAGTAGGATCTTCTTCCTTCTACTTCTTGACTCCCTCTGGAATGAAGTTTCAAAGGTTGTTCTGCTAAAGTGTCTGTGCCATAAGATTGATATGTTTCTTCATGCATGTGGATTCTTCATGATTCGGTTTATTGTAGTAAGTGCATTGATTTCCCTTCTTCTTCTTCTTGGAATCTAAAGAGTCTTTGTAACCTGAAGAATCATTAAAGGGTTTGGAATATCCCTCCTTCATGTTTTGTTTGGATGACCCTTTTCTATCATGCATGGTGAGTGCATGTGCTTTGGGATATTTCATGAGGCCCATCTGTATGAGTTTTGTCTTCTCTTGTGTACGGGACTCAATGAACTGAGCCAACGTAGACATTTTCCAATTTGTTCCAAAAAGACATCTGCCAGAATGGAAATTGGAGACATATACAACGTATTCTGGTCCTATCTTGGCCAAGATTGTTAGAATAAGTTGTTTCTCTTGTGTAGACTTATCAANAAGCTCAATAGAAAAGATTTAAATTTAGTAAAAAAATCTTGTATATTATCAAAACTTTTAGGGTCTAAGGTATTCAACTTTACCTCAAGCATATGACCTCGCATCTCATCCTACTTTCCAAAGAGTCCTTCCAAGGTGGTCCACATCTTGTTTGGAGTCTTGCATGCAACAACATGAAACCATAACTCAGTGGATATTAAATCAAGAAGTAGTCCTATAGCCTCATCCTTGTGCTTCGCCCGTCTCATCTTCTCAATCGCTGATGTAGGTTATGTTTCTATCGCCATCGTCAAATTATACAGTCCTTTTCTTTTGAGTTGGAATGTCACCTTAGGATTCCAATCAAAATAATTGTATGGTGTGAGTATTACCACCAAGTTTTACTATATAATAGTTGTCCTATCCATATCTCCCACTGTTTTTAAGAACCCCTAAAAATTTACTCTTAATCTGCAAGTAAAAAATTAAGAAATCAAGGCAAAAATGAAACTTTAAGTGAAAATTTGTATCAGTTTCAAGAGATGATCTTCCGACTTACGTTTTTAGAAAACAGTGAGGAATCTCGCCAAATGGTTGAAAACCCACTTGTAGAATGGGTAAATTTACTTTCCTCGCGATCTGTTTCCTCAAAAACTTAATATTTTGGGAGCAATCACTGTAGAAAGGTACGACCACAGATTCGTATCAGTTTCATGAGGCTATCTTATGGCTTACTTTCTGAGCAAGCAATGAAGAATATCACCAAACGGTTGAAAACCCATGTGCAGAATGGGTCGATTTACTTCTCATGCGAGCCGTTTTCTCAAAAATGTAATATTTTGGGAGAAATCACTGTAGAAATGTATGACCACAGATTCATATCAGTTTCAGGAGACTGTCTTCCAGTTTACTTTCTGAGAAAACAATGAGGAATCTCATCAAACGGTTGAAAACCCACTTCCAGAATGGGTTTGTTTAATTCTCTCATGGGTCGTTTCCTCAAAACATTAATATTTTTGGAGAAATAACTTCTGAAAGGTACGACCACTGATTTAGCTCACCGAAACTCTGATTTTCCTTATTCTTTGACTTGTTTGGCTTGCTCCAAGTAGCGTAGCTCTGATACCATGTTAGTGTTTCAGGGAAACCTACACAGGAGATCTAGCTAAAGCATACACAATCAAATCTTATCAAGAAAAGGAAGAGAGATACATAATCAAGAATGAGAATCAATGTATGTTATTATCTTATCAATGAGTGAGTGATCTTTACTCATATAGGCAATGACATCCTATAATTAGGAATGTATGCATAATAGTGATGGTCTAAGATTAGAATGTCTAAAATAGAACTAGTCAGTTGACGCCCACTGAACTAGTGTTAAAGTCTAAAATAGAAATTTCTCCAACACCCCCGTGGAGCCAAATGTTATCACATATAGCTGTCAGAAGGTCGCAGGATGACCAAGTCCATGGTTTGCATAGATACTAGCCTTGAGCGAAGAGCACATCATTCATAATAGTCCATTTCAGGCTTGACTTACCAACAAGTAGGTTTGATTTTCAACGGTGGATATCCCATAAGTAGTTCGGATCAACGACTCTCGGATGGTTAGGATTTCAAATTCGTGCAAGGATTAATGACTAAGGAGAGGAGCCGAAGTTCCGAAGTAAATCTGATCCATCTCACAGTTCGAAAGATTTACTTTGGAGGATTGTGTGAGTAAGAAAAAGAAAACCCCCGAAGTAAGTATCGGCCATCCAAATCCAGAGGACACGTGGAGGCATATCTCTCACTTCAAAGGATTTACTATGGAGGATTGTAAGAGTTGTGCCTTGAAAAGTCTCGAAGAGCCAAAGCCCAAACTCTCGAAATACATCTCGGCTATCCAAATCCAAAGGACACATGGAGGTAGATCTCTCACTTCTAGAATTCGACACTTCGGAGGATTGTAAGAGATGTGCATTGAAAAGTCCCGAGGAGCCAAAGCCCAAACTCCCGAAATAATTGTGGACTATTGATCTCAAACCCATTGATCTTGGCAACAGCCTCGAAGTCCTAAAGGTCCCAAAGTAAATCTCGGTCGCCCAAATTAAAAGGACATGCATCACTAGATATCACACTTCTGGAATTCGACACTTCAGAGAATTGTGCAAGCAAGTAGGAGAAAAAGGCCTGAAGCCTGAACTGCCAAAGTAAATCTCAGCCATACAAAACAAGAGGACATGCAACACCATATCTCACACTTTAGGAATTCAACACTTCGGAGGATTTTAAGAGCTGTGCATTGAAAAGCCTCGAGGAGTCGAAGCTCGAACTCCTGAAATAATTGTAGACCATGGATCTTCATAGCAGGAAGTAAGGTCCATCCTAGAGCGGTGCCTAGAAACAAAAGTGGGGCTTTCCTAGATCGCAAATCATGACGATATCGATGACCACACTTCATTGTGGGGATGTAATTTGCTCGAGCGTTAAAATTATTAAGCGGTCCCGCAATCGAAAGCATGGTATAGTAAAAGAGCTACGTGGCAGAAGGTGGTGAATTTTGGGCTCAAAAGTGGTGTGGATCCAAACCTCTTTTGACGGCCCCACAACAACGTGCTTATATAATGACGAATCCAAGAGAAACACTTGGTAGCCCCCTAGGCGTTAAGCGTTGTCCCGATCCTAAGGGTTCAGTTAATAAAAGAAATGACTAGTGGTTGAAACCTCGACTCACTTAGTAATTAGAAAGCTTGGAGGGTCTGGCCGTGGAGACAAAAGACCGACAGTTTGTGGTACCATGATGGGCGATTTTTCCTGCAGGCCCATGTTGAGCTGAATTTGCATCTGACAGGAGGATACATGCACAGTCTGACAGAAGAAGGCATAGATGTAAATCTTTGAATGGGATGGCCAGATCACACTCCTGGCAGTTGTGGACTGATATAAATATATCAACTTAGATTTTGTAAAGGAGGGGGGTTCTTCATAGGCTGGAGAGCCGAGAGTTTAGGAGAAGGGATCTGTAATTTTTTTGTTTGTATGCTTGAGGGCTTGGATTGTAAATATATGTTATTTAAGATTCATTTGAATCGTTTTTATCAGACCTTGTTCTTAGTTTACACGATTTTATTTGTTTTTCTTCTTGTCTGAATGTAATCTCTCTGATTTATGGATCCCTGAGGTGATGAAGGTTATGTTTCTATCATGCCCATCTTTCATGGTTCATCAGATTTTCTCTATTTTTCTTCTTGTCTGAATGTAATCTCTTTGATTTATGGATCCCTAAGGCGATGGAGGTTATGTTGCTATCATGCCCATCTTTCATGGTTCATCATATTTTATCTATTTTTCTTCTTGTCTGAATGTAATCTCTCTTATTTATGGATCCCTGAGGCGATGTAGGTTATGTTGCTATCATGCCCATATTTCATGGTTCGTCAGGTTTTCTCTATTTTTCTCATTTTCTGGATGTAATATCTCTGATTTATGGATCCCTGAGGTGATGGAGGATCTATTGCTATCATGCCCATCTTTCATGGTTCACCGGACATTTTTTGTCTTCTTCTCCTCATCACCACATTAATCCTTTTGTCTGATAGGTGGTTTAAATTCCTTCCTTATCCATGATACTTATGACTCCATAGCCCAATGGTCCCGAACTAATATGCAATTACTTATACTATATTTTCCTCTCTCTACGGTCTCACTGATCCACCTTCTCAAACCATTAATCCTTTTACTTTATTTTGATGGGTACTGGGCTTATCCTCTTGCGGTTAGAGGGTGACTCTCAGTGCTAACAGGTGGTATGACTATGGAGGAGTACATTTGCACCCACTATGTTGCATACACAAATAAAGTAGGGAGCCAACTCCCTATAAGGTTGATCAAGAACCTGAGTCTAAATATCGCCGTGCTTGTACTCACATGGATTTTTGGGTCGACCTCATTGCACTTGGCATCCAATGCACTGATGTTCTATGTGGTGGAGTGTTTAAGGCCCACTGTTTATGACTCATGTAACTCACTTTTGGATAACATGAAGAGACATTTGATGGATTTCAAACAAGGGTGAATGAGAAATTTAAAATTTGCATCCATACTTTGTAGTTTTTTCTTTGACAGGGTTCCAGGTTTTATCCCTAGAGTAGAGATTATTCCACAAATACTTTGCGATCCAACCATGTCATTGGTGGACCGAAATGATGAGGTGACTTGGAGGTGGTAGGGTTCCAACCCCCTACAATGATGAGTTATTTTTCTGGTGGTGCCGACGGGTCATAGCCATTGACAACTATCCTTATGGAGGGATCGACTACATAGGAGATCTTGACATGCCTATGACACTATGTTTCATCTATGGTGATATTGGTAAGAAATGATTTTTTATATTTCATTTTTTGTGTTTTTCAATTTTGATAAAGGAAAAATAAAAAATGCAAATAATTTTGCATGGTATCAAGTATTAACAATTGCTTTTTTACACAGACGTAGTTCCACGACGACCAAAGGGATTCCCAGAACATCAACAAACATAGCGAGGAGATGAGCTAGTGTAATACCCCTATTTCTCCAAGTTTGTAAATATAACTATAACTGGCCAAGAGAATATGGTGAACTAGATATTTCTGAGTGTTTAATTTCACGAACCTTTGTAAAAAAGGGTCAATGTATGAATTTTTTGTTATTAATAGAATTTGAATTTTAATATGTGTTGTACAACTGCTAAAAGGAGTAAATATTTCCAAGATATAGAATGAATTCTATGAGAGATATGGTGCAGGGAAACCAAGTATGGTTGAGATGACCCTCACCGGACCAACACCTACTGGGATTAATTGTTCAACAATCCTCTGACCCATAAACGAATTACCAGTCATGCTGGTAGCTGGAAGGCCATCCTCAAGAATTAATGAGGACATGGGGAAGGGTACCTATATGTAAGGATTCTAGGCCTGACCATGAATGGGGATTCATAACCATACAACCTTTATAAGGAAACTAATGAATGAGGTAATTCAGGCAAAGAAAGATTTGTGAGATAGCATAATAAAGAAAAACACTCTCTCGAGAAGAGCAATGAACATACTTCAATTATGAAGTTGAGAGGAAAATGTTGAGCAGTAAGATCGATCTGGCTGTAAGAAGCCATGGGAAGTGTTTCTCTACAAGATGATAAACGAGGTTGACGAGTGACTGAGGAAGTATTTATGCATACCTCCTTCCTTGGAGTAGAGAAAACCAGCCGCCAAGTTCTTGTGGGAGAAGGAGAGTAACCTTCATCCCTAACTGATGTGGAGCAAAGAGAAAGAATCTCTCTCAGAGAATCATGGTCTAGCTTGGGGATGGCCAGTGGTAAATCCATCAGAAATGACTATGCCTATGGTTGGGAGGAAACAGGCACCCCTTTCAGCAACTGCTTCACATTTTCTATATCTGATAAGTATTTTCATAATATATGTATTATACTGGATGTGATGATGAAATGTTTATGTTCATGATTGAGTCTTTTAGTATTTGAACAATTATTAGAAGAGCTCTATGATTTCTGTAAACTTTTATATCTATATGATCTTTCAATTTATCTCAGTTTTTCTGCTAGATATAAATGATATGTGAACCCATAGGAGGGTCGGGGTAGGATCAACTGAAATGTCTAAGTCTTACAAATCCTTTGAAGTTTACCCTAGTGGGAATGGGTGGTTCCCTTCAGGCTAATAATCCATCTTATCGAGGGCTCATTCCAGGGTTCTTAACCCATTTTCTATAAAAAGGGATTTGCACTTAGCCCCTTGAGTTTTCCCCAAAGGACCCATATGACCAGGGCCTAAGAACCCTCTGCTAGTCCAAAAGGAGCTAGCTCATTCAGCTTCAGGACTTTAGGGCTTGTGATTCCACAATCCTTGAAAGTAGTTGAAGGTCGAAGTCGTGAATCGACAAGGACCATCGATTTGGGGATCATTCTCAGTCGTTAAATTGGACATAGGAAGGGAGGCGCTAAGCACTTCCATGAAGTTTTACTTCAGGAAATTTGGAATGGTCTAGCATCAAAACTCCCCAATTTCGGAGTCATGGAGTAAATATGGACCATTGAAAATGGAGGGACACATGTCCATAGATCAACGATTATCTCGGAGTCCGGGTACTCAGAAATATAAGAATGCATGATTTTCCCCCAAATTTCTTCCAGTTGGAGTAAATCCTGGCCGTAGACACTAGGTACACATGGAGACAGATATGGAGTGGTCTAGAGGGAAATCCAGGAGACACACTCTCCAAACTCTCGAATGTAAAACTATTGAAGTAGCGTGGACCATTGATCCTTGGATCCTTTAGTATCTTTTCGAGCCGTCAATCAAAGGGACCCACCTTTGACTACTTGAATAACCGAGAACATGTCATGGATCAACACGTGGCCCCTACTTGTTACCCATCAAGTGTTGACCGTTGAAATAATACCATTGGATGAGGTGGTACGTGGCAAGTGATCACGTAGTCCGGAGATTCCGTACTCTGGAGGAAACTGGCCAAGATTATATGAAGTATGAACTCACTGAAGTCACCAGTGTTGAAGTGGATCTTGATTGTTTGTCGAAAATGATACATGGCACAAGATCACATAGTCTGGATACTTAGCTATTTGGGGAATTTGCGTCGAGAGGGTTCGATAAGCTCTAAATCCAAAGCCACAAAATAATTAGAGTCATAGACCTATGATTTGCATGGGATCTTGTGGATCTTTATATTAAAGGATATTGTGGATGAAGTGTCGAAACCTTGATAACAGAGGATTCTCATCTCTCAGTTTTCATCCCAAGGTCACGAGGAAGACCTAGCTAGTTGGTTCAAGTGCACAATGAGAGATGTAAGTTTCAGGGAAGCTCTTTAAGAGGGTTTTTCTTAACTAAGGAACTGAAAATGAACTAGGGAAAGAAAAAATTTGATGCTACATCCCTAGAAAGGATATTCATGGGTTGGGTGTGTTACAGATTGGTATCAAAGGATGGAAACAACACTTGGCCTGCTTGGGATCATGCATGAGTCATATAAAAATACTATTAGAGAACTTATGGGGTAACACCCTACCTTAGCACTTCTAGTGTTGATAGATGTTTTGGAAGTATGCATTGTAGGTGGCTAATGTTTTCAAATAAAGAACTGACTTCACCTTGAAATGATATGTGTTATTCATGAATTGGTATATTAGTAACTAATAGAAAAGGTTTTATCTGCACTCAAGAAATCATTGAAAAATATGAGAACTACAACCTAAAGGATGGTGACACATCAAGAGTTGTGGGAGATCTCCCACAATAGAGAGGAAGAATTCGATGAAAGGAGGGTGGTGGAAACCCTTCAAAATTTGGTCAAAATTGTAAGAAGCCTCATGGAAGAATTACAGAGTTATAAGGATGACAATGAAAGGATGATCAAGGATCAGGAAAAATAGACATAAGGTAATGCAGTCCTACTACAAAGTCTATCATATATACAAAGGAAACCGCAACATGGTCCAGCTTCCAGCCACGTGGAAAAACATCATACTAAGAAAACTCCAATTCCACCTCAGATATAGAAGCATGGTCTTGAAAGTGGCCACACAATGAGGATCACCTCAAAGAAGGCCCAACATGGAGCCAAGAGACATTCAATGGAATATTCCTCTGGTGAGGACACTGAAAACTCCAAGGATTCTTCTAGTGGTAAAACTAGTTCCCATTCTCAGACAAGATGAAACAAGAGGAAACATTCTAAGAGTCGTGACCCTGAAGAATTCAAGAAATCCAAACCACCTACCTTCGATGGAGATATTAAGAAGGGGGAAGAAGAAGAAGTTTGGCTACTCAACTTGAAGAAGTACTTCAGAGTCCATGACTACTCTAAAAAATTAAAGGCTCAGATAACCATTTTCAATCTAAATGGGAAGGATTCCATTTGGTGGGAGGACCTTAGGAATGTGAAAAGAGTCGATGAGAAGGACATGTCATGGAAACAATTTAAGAAATACTTCAAGAAGAAGTACCTTTGAGAAAATACTTTGATGGGAATACCAAGGAGTTCTATGAACTCAATCTAGGACAACTCACCATAGATGAGTATGTCAACAAATTTCTCGATATGATGAGGTATGTGCCTTACATATAGGAGGAAAAGGTAAAGATGCAATGATTCATTGGTGGCTTACCTTAGTCCTATCGGGACATAATTGAGTTTGATGAGCCAATACCTTAGAAGATACTATTCGAAAAGCAAGGTATTGATATGAGTAATTCAAGAGTAAGACATAACCCCATGAATATTGGAAGAAGAAAGGAAATTCAGGATTCAAGAAGAAGGGGTTTAAACCCTCGAAATTTAAGAACTCTAGTAAGAGCTCTAGGATGAGTGTTTCTTCCAGAAATGTGTATCAACAAAAGTTTCCATCATAGAGTGGGAATAAAACATTCATATAAAATCCAAGTAAGACTGATAACATAAAGAGAGAAACCTTTAAATGTTTGGGTTGTGGAGAGGAACATCTGTTGAGAGTCTGTCTACATAGGAAACAAAACCCTGGGAGGGTCTAGAATGTCCAAGAGGCTACCACAGTCAATGTTGTGGATAGGATCTTGCCAAACAATTTTGAAACCTTGGATAATATACAAGTCGACCACCAAGCTTCAGTGGTGGAGATGGAAGGTATGATTTCCAACCACCTGTTTCCATTCTAATTAACCTTGGTTCTAATTTGAGTTGCGTTTCCCCTCAAACCGTTGAGAAATGAAAATTTCAACAAGTTAAACATGTTAAATCATGGCTGGTACAACTAGCCACTAGAACCAAAAGAAAAGTAACATAGATCATACCAACATGTCAATTTTCCATGAGTGGGTTTCCCACCCAAGCTAACCTAAACATACTTCCTCTAGGATCTTATGACTTATTTATTGGCATGGACTGGTTCGCTACCCACAAAACCAAATTGGATGGTTATAGTAAAACTTTGGAGTGTGAAAATGAAGAAGGAAGGAGGGTAACCCTACAAGGGATTCAAAAACATCTCTCAGTGAGACAAATATCATCCCTCCAAGTGAATAAGTATTTAAGAAAGGGATGTCCCTTGTATGTAATACAAGTACTAAAAATTTTTGAGTATGAAAAACCCAGCCTAGAGAACCATCCCATATTGAGAGAATATAAATATGTATTCCTAGAAGAGGTACCAGGTCTACATCCGAGAAGGAATATTGATTTTTCAATAGAACTTGTACCAGGGGCAGTACCGATGTCTAGAACACCCTATAAAATGAGTACACCAGAGATAATTGAGCTCAAACTCCAATTGAAGGAGATGTGGGACAAAGTCTAAAAACGATCTAGTGTGTCTCCATGGGGAGCACCGGCCTTGTTTGTGAAAAATAAAGATGGCTCACTTAGGTTGTGCATAGATTATAAACAACTCAATAAGATGACCACCAAGAATAAGTATCCCTTTCCAAGGATTGATGACTTGTTTGACCAACTAAGGGGTGCTACAATACTCTCCAAGATTGACTTGAGGTCTGGATACCATCAGGTCTGAATCAAAGATGAATACATCGACAAGAAAACCTTTAGGACAAGATATGGTCACTATGAATTTGTGGTGGTGCCATTTTGGATTACCAATGCACCAACCACATTTGTGTGCTTAATGAATAACATATTCAGAATTTTTTTGGATATATTTGTGTTGGTATTCATTGATGATATCCTAATCTGTTCCAAGAATAGGGAAGAGCATGAAAAAAATATCAAACTTGTACTCCAAGTACTAAGAGAACATCAACTCTATGCTAAGCTCAGTAAGTCTGACTTTCTCCAAAAACAAGTCCACTACCTAGGCCATGTTATTTTTTAGGAAGGAGTGGAAATTGAACCTGACAATATTAAATCCATCATGGATTGGACTACCCCAAAGGATGTATCTGATATCATATACTTTATGGTCCTAGCAGGATACTATAGGAGATTCATAAAAGGATTCTCCAAGATTGGTTCTCTAATCACCTCCCTTCATAAAAAAAGGGTTAAATTTGTTTGGACATCAGAATGTGAAGAAATATTTCAAGAAATGAAATACCTTATAACCAATGCGCCTGTACTAAAGATTTCATATCCAAACAAAGACTTCCTTATGTGTACAGATGCCTGGAAGAAGGGCTCAAAGGAGTCATTATGCAAGAAGGACATGTGATTTTCTACGAGTCTAGAAAACTAAATGTGCATGAAGTCAATTATGTGACTCATGACATGGAATTGTCTTCCATAGTGCATTCTATGAAAATGTGGAGGCATTACCTCTTAGGTAGAATATTTGTACTTATGACATACCATAGTGGGTTGAGGTATTTGTTTGACCAACCAAAACTCAATGTGAAACAAGCTAGGTGGGTGGCTCTCCTTAGTGAGTTTGATTTTGAAATAAAACATATCAAAGGAAAGGAGAATAAGGTAGTTGATTCCATTAGTATAAGTATGAAATTGTTTCACTTGGAAGTTGTAAGTGCTAGTGAATCAAACATCAAAGAGAGAGTCAAAACTGCACAAGAAATATATGCATTTTTCAAGACTGTGACATCATACCTAAAGAAATATCCCACAGGGATGAAGTAAGAAGGTTATCATATGATTCATGATGACCTGCTGACTTACAAGGGTAGATTATACATTCCAAATTGTGACAAATTGAACAGGTTCATAATGGATGAACTACACAAAAGACCATATACTGGTCATCCTAGTTATCATAAAATGATCACGGCCAGTAGAAAAATATTGTATTAGCCTGGAATGAAAAAGGACATAGTTCATTACTTAGCTAAGTGTCTAGAATGTCAGCAAGCCAAGGTAGAGAATTGATACCTATCAGGGATGTTGTATCCCCTACCAATTCTCGAATGGAAATGGGAAACCATCTCCATGGATTTCATCACATGATTAACAAGATCAACCAAACATAATGATGCAATCATGGTAGTTGTGGACAAACTGAGAAACTTTTCTCACTTCATACATGTCAAGTCAATCTGTAAGGAAATAGATATTCATAACATCTTCATGAAAGATATATTCATGTTGCATGGCATGCCTAAGGAAATTATATCTGACAGAGATAAAAATTTTACTTCAAACTTTTGGAAATCTATGTTTGTTGGTTTTGAAACAAAATTGTTTTTTAGTACATCCTATCATCCTCAGACTAATGGGAAGATAGAGAGGGTAAACCAAGTATTAGAAGACATGCTTAGGATGCATGTAATGCACCAAACTAAGAAATGGGAGGACTACCTACCCCTGGTTGAATTTTCTTACAACAATGGCTATCAAGAGTCATTAAAAATGAGTCCTTTTGAAGCCCTCTATGGAAGGCAATGTGACATTCCAATCATTTGGAACAACCCAGTATATAGAGTTACAACCGGGCCATATATGCTAAAGGAAATGGAAAAACAAGTGATTCATATCAAGAAAAGTATGAAGGCAACCTAGGATAGAAAAAAGAGCTATGAAGACCTGAAAAGAAGTCCTAGAGAGTTCAAAAGAAGAGATCATGTGTATCTTTAGGTTAGACCCAGGAGAAGCTCCTTGAGGATGGGAGATTTTTCCAAGCTGGCACCTCGATATTGTGGACCCTTTGAAGTTTTGGATAGAGTGGGACTAGTAGCCTATCGGCTAGCACTTCCTCCCATAGTGAAAGCACATAATGTTTTCCATGTTTCTTTATTAAAGAAGTATGTACATGATTCTAGTCATATTATTTACTGGTTTGTGATTTAGGTGGCACCCAAGGGAGAGTTCCTTATAGAGCCTTAATGCATAATAGATAGGAAGGAAACCCCACTCAGGAGCAGAACCATTGCACAGGTCAAGGTGCAGTGGAAAAAATTTGGCACAAATGAGGCTACATGGGAAATGGAGGATGCCATGAGACATGTATATCCATTTTTTTTTACTTCTGTACATATAGAGCACATTGGAAAATAGAACATTGAGGACGAAGTTCCTTTAAGGGGGAGGGGATTGTAATACCCCTATTTCCCCCAGTTTGTAAATATAACTATAACTAGCCAAGAGACTATGGAAGACTAGATATGTGTGAATGTTTGATTTGATGAACTTTGTATAAAAGGGTCAATGTATGAATTTTATGTTATTAATAAAATTTGAATTTGAATTTGTGTTGTACAACTGCTGAAAGGGGGAAAGTTCACCAATATAGTCCATGAATTCTATGAGATATATAGTGCAGGGAAGCCAAGTATGGTTGAGATGACCCTCACCAGACCAGTACCTACTAGGATTAATTTCTCAACAATTCTTTGACCTAGAAGAGAATTACCAGTCAAGCTAGTAGCTGGAAGGCCATCCTCAAGAGTTAATGAGGAGATGGAGAAGGGTACCCATTTGTAAGGATTTCAGGTCTGACCACTAATGGGGATTCAAACCCACACAACCTTGTCGAGGAAGGAAATGAATGAGGTAATTTTTGTAGAGACAGATCTGCGAGATAACAGAATAAAGGAAAACACTCTCCCGAGAACAGCAGTGAACATACTTCAATTCTGAATTTGACAGGAAAAATATGAGCAGTAAGATCGATCTGGATATAAGAAGCCATGGGTAGGGTTTTTATACAAGTTGGTAAATGAGGATGACGAGTGATTGAGGAATTACTCTTGCATAACTCCTTGCTTGGACTAGAGAAAACCAGTCACCAAGTTCCCGTGGGAGAAGAAGAGTAACCTCCATCCCTGAATGATGTTGATCAAAGAGAAATAATCTCTCNTCATGGTCTATCTCGGGGGTGGCCAATGGTAAATCCATCAGATGTGACTGTGCCTATGGTTGGGAGGAAACATGAACCCCTTTCAACAGTTGCTTCACATTTTCTAGTTCTGATAAGAATTTTCATACTCTATGTATTATACTGTATGTGATGATGAAATGCATGTGTTCATAATTTAAACTTTCAGTATTTGAACAATTATTATAATATCTATGTGATTTATGTAAACTGTTATATGTATATGATCTTTCAATTTATCACAGTTTTGTTGCTAGATAGATATGATATGTGAACCCATAGGAGGGTTGGGGTAGGATCGATTGAAATGTCCAAGTCCTGCAAATCCTTTGAAGTTTACCCTATCGTGAATGCATGTTTCCCTTTAGGATAATCATCCATTTGATTGAGGGCTTATGCCCATGTGCTTAACCCCTTTGATACAAAAATGGATTTGTGCTTATCCCCTTAATTTTTTCCCAAAGGACCCATATGACTAGGGCCTAGGAACCCTATTCTAGTCCGAAAGGAGCTAGCTCATTCAACTTCGGGACTTTGGGACTTGTGATTCCACAATCCTCAAAATGATTCGAAGGCCGAAGTCATGAATCGACGAGGACAATCGATATGGGGATCCAATATGGATCGTTCTTAGCTGTGAGATCAAACATAGGAAGGGAGGCGTTAAGCGCTTCGGTGAATTTTTACTTCGAGAGATTTAGAATGGTATAGAACTGAAACTCCCGAATGTTGGAGTCACGAATTTAATCTGGAATATTGAAAATAGAGGGACACGTGTCCACAAATCAACAATTATCTGGGAGTCTAGGTATTCAGTGATATAGGAATGCGTGAGTTTTCCCCGAATTTCTTCCATCTGGAGTAAATCCTAGCCGTAGACGCTAGTTACATGTGGCGATAGATCCAATGTGGTCCAAAGGGAAAGTCGAGAGACACCCTCATCGAAATCCTGAATGTCAAACTACTAAAGTAAGAGGGAGTGGGTTCAAATATGAGCATACATTCTGGAAAGTCTTAGGTCAACATAACTGGAATGGATAGAGAAGATGAATGCTTAGGTAGAAATGGTTATTTGTCACAGTAGATCTGAAACTGATATAATATCACCCATTACTTGATTTGCAAACAAACATTGTTTCGTTCATATACAATGGGTTCATGGAAACCCCATTGCACAAAATTTTCCTCATAATATGATCTCTTAGTACAACTTTAATATTGCTATTTTGGCTTAGTTCTGGTTTAGTTGTGATAGGTGATGGCTCGGGAACATGGTATTTACAGTTCACTTTATTAGCACAAAAATTTGCAGCTAGAAGAGGTCTAATTATCAGAGTTTTGGGTTTTTGCTAAAGTGTTAACTCCCTCAGTGGTAAAGTGCACAACCTACTATATTGCCAAGACACCTAAACACAATGGCTTCGACATTATAAAATAACACCAACTGCTCTGCACATGTTCAAGATTGAAGGCATTTCATTTTGACATTGCTACCTAAACCTGCACACAGGCGCAGCATAAGTAGCGCTACCTAATATTTCTAGTAGAAAACGAATTGTGCAGAGTTATTTTACCAGTTTTTAGTTACTAACTTGAAACATGGATTCTGAACAATTGAGAAGGTATTTTTGAAAACTAGAGGAGGTTTTTGTTCATAACATTCCAAATAACAACCTCTCTCATTTTTTCAAAATGTGTTATGGTTTGAGAGATATTAGACATATAAGTGGCGCTACCCAACTGTTTTACATTGACGCTGCCTAATTTCCTGTAGCGGTCATGGTTTTGATATTCGCCTTGTTGGGAGGTTGCCACATGTCAAGGACGGTTTGAATGACTTCTCAAGGGTCAGTTAGATTTCAAGGGACACCTGGACCTAATATTTAGCTCCAGCAAAGGCCTCATGCAATGAAGTGGAGATATTTTATTAATGACTTCCAACAAATTTATGAAAATTAGCAGTTTGTTGGATTTGTGTCTCTTTGATTGTTGCCACCTATCTCTAAGGCTTAGAATCCAATGGAGGAGATGAGATTCGAACTCCTTGGTTCATTTGGATTCTATTGTCTATTTAAATAAGGAAATATCTCTTGGAGAAGGAGAGGATGGATGAGCCAAGAGAGACTAGAGAGAGTAGGAGTAGGTGTTGGTTGTGGAGCCTGATTATCTTCTTGATGCAGAGGTCCTTTTTCTTTCAGCCGTGTTTATAATCCATGAAGTATTTACACCCCAGAAGTATGTACACTCTTCCACGCGGGGGAGTGCAGAGGGGGGGTACCCCCTCTGCGGGGTCCGGGGGGGCTA
>JASDQU010372361.1:52316-75134 GCA_032191745.1 Picea mariana
CAGATAACCATTTTCAATCTAAATGGGAAGGATTCCATTTGGTGGGAGGACCTTAGGAATGTGAAAAGAGTCGATGAGAAGGACATGTCATGGAAACAATTTAAGAAATACTTCAAGAAGAAGTACCTTTGAGAAAATACTTTGATGGGAATACCAAGGAGTTCTATGAACTCAAGCTAGGACAACTCACCATAGATGAGTATGTCAACAAATTTCTCGATATGATGAGGCATGTGCCCTACATAAAGGAGGAAAAGGTAAAGATGCAATGATTCATTGGTGGCTTACCTTAGTCCTATCGGGACATAATTGAGTTTGATGAGCCAAATACCTTAGAAGTTACTGTTTGAAAAGCAAGGTATTGATATGAGTAATTCAAGAGTAAGACATAACCCCATGAATATTGGAAGAAGAAAGGAAATTCAGGATTCAAGAAGAAGGGGTTTAAACCCTCGAAATTTAAGAACTCTGGTAAGAGCTCTAGGATGAGCCTTTCTTCCAGAAATGTGTATCAACAAAAGTTTCCATCATAGAGTGGGAATAAAACATTAATATAAAATCCAAGTAAGACTAATAACATAAAGAGAGAAACCTTTAAATGTTTGGGTTGTGGAGAGGAACATCTGCTGAGAGTCTGTCTACATAGGAAACAAAACCCTCGAAGGGTCTAGAATGTCCAAGAGGCTACCACAGTCAATGTTGTGGATAGGATATTGCCACATATTTGTGAAACCTTGGATAATATACAAGTCAACCACCAAGCTTCAGTGGTGGAGATGGAAGGTATGATTTCCAACCACCTGTTTCCATTCTAATTGACCCTGGTTCTAATTTGAGTTACGTTTCCCCTCAAACCGTTGAGAAATGAAAATTTCAACAAGTTAAACATGTTAAATCATGGCTGGTACAACTAGCCACTGGAACCAAAAGAAAAGTAACATAGATCATACCAACATGTCAATTTTCCATGAGTGGGTTTCCCACCCAAGCTAACTTAAACATACTTCCTCTAGGATCTTATGACCTATTTATTGGCATGGACTGGTTGGCTGCCCACAAAACCAAATTGGATGGTTATAGTAAAACTTTGGAGTGTGAAAATGAAGAAGGAAGGAGGGTAACCCTACAAGGGATTCAAAAACTTCTCTTAGTGAGACAATTATCATCCCTCCAAGTGAATAAGTATTGAAGAAAGGGATGTCCCTTGTATGTAATACAAGTACTAAAATTTTTTGAGTATGAAAAACCCAGCCTAGAGAACCATCCCATATTGAGAGAATATAAATATGTATTCCTAGAAGAGGTACCAGGTCTAGCTCCAAGAAGGAATACTAATTTTTCAATAGAACTTGTACCAGGGGCAATACCAATGTCTAGAACGCCCTATAAAATGAGTACACCAGAGATAATTGAGCTCAAACTCCAATTGAAGGAGATGTGGGACAAAGTCTAAATACGGTCTAGTGTGTGTCCATGGGGAGCACCGACCTTGTTTGTGAAAAATAAAGATGGCTCACTCAGGTTGTGCATAGATTATAAACAACTCAATAAGATGACCATCAAGAATAAGTATCCCTTTCCAAGGATTGATGACTTCTTTGACCAACTAAGGGGTGCTACAATATTCTCCAAGATTGACTTGAGGTCTGGATACCATCAGATCCGAATCAAAGATGAATACATCAACAAGAAAACCTTTAGGACAAGATATGGTCACTATGAATTTGTGGTGGTGCCATTTTGGATTACCAATGCACCAACCACTTTTGTGTGCTTAATGAATAACATATTCAGAAATTTTTTGGATATATTTGTGTTGGTATTCATTGATGATATCCTAATCTCTTCCAAGAATAGGGAAGAGCATGAAAAAAATATCAAACTTGTACTCCAAGTACTAAGAGAACATCAGCTCTATGCTAAGCTCAGTAAGTCTGACTTTCTCCATAAACAAGTCCACTACCTAGGCCATGTTATTTTTTAGGAAGGAGTGGAAATTGAACCTAACAATATTAAATCCATCATGGATTGGACTAGCCCAAAGGATGTATCTGATATCATATACCTTATGGTCCTAGCAAGATACTATAGGAGATTCATAAAAGGATTCTCCAAGATTGGTTCTCCAATCACCTCCCTTCAGAAAAAGGGGGTTAAATTTGTTTGGACATCAGAATGTGAAGAAATATTTCAAGAAATGAAATACCTTATAACCAATGCACCTGTAATGAAGATTTCATATCCAAACAAAGACTTCCTTATGTGTACAGATGCCTGCAAGAAGGACTCAAAGGAATCATTATGCAAGAAGAACATGTGATTTTCTACGAGTCTAGAAAACTAAATGTGCATGAAGTCAATTATGTGACTCATGACATGGAATTGGCTGCCATAGTGCATTCTATGAAAATGTGGAGGCATTACCTCTTAGGTAGAAGATTTGTACTTATGACATACCATAGTGGGTTGAGGTATTTGTTTGACCAACCGAAACTCAATGTGAAACAAGCTAGGTGGGTGGCTCTCCTTAGTGAGTTTGATTTTGAAATAAAACATATCAAAGGAAAGGAGAATAAGGTAGTTGATTCCATTAGTATAAGTATGAAATTATTTCACTTGGAAGTTGTAAGTGCTAGTGAATCAAACATCGAAGAGAGAGTGAAAACTGCACAAGAAATATATGCATTTTTCAAGACTGTGACATCATACCTAAAGAAATATCCCACGGGGATGAAGTAAGAAGGTTATCATATGATTGATGATGACCTGCTGACTTACAAGGGTAGATTATACATTCCAAATTGTGACAACTTGAACAAGTTCATAATGGATGAACTACACAAAAGACCATATACTGGTCATCCTAGTTATCATAAAATGATCATGGCCAGTAGAAAACTATTATATTAGCCTGGAATGAAAAAGGACATAGTTCATTACTTAGCTAAGTGTATATAATGTCAGAAAGCCAAGGTAGAGAATTGATACCTATCAGGGATGTTGTATCCCCTACCAATTCTTGAATGGAAATGGGAAACCATCTCCATGGATTTCATCACATGATTAACAAGATCAACCAAACATAATGATGCAATCATGGTAGTTGTGGACAAACTGAGAAACTTTTCTCACTTCATACAAGTCAAGTCAATCTGTAAGGAAATAGATATTCATAACATCTTCATGAAAGATATATTCATGTTGCATGGCATGCCTAAGGAAATTATATCTGACAGAGATAAAAATTTTACTTCAAACTTTTCGAAATCTATGTTTGTTGGTTTTGAAACAAAATTGTTTTTTAGTACATCCTATCATCCTCAGACTAATGGGAAGATAGAGAGGGTAAACCAAGTATTAGAAGAAATGCTTAGGATGCATGTAATGCACCAAACTAAGAAATGGGAGGACTACCTACCCCTGGTTGAATTTACTTACAATAATGGCTATCAAGAGTCATTAAAAATGAGTCCTTTTGAAGCCCTCTATGGAAGGAAATGTGACATTCCAATCATTTGGAACAACCCAGTATATAGAGTTACAATCGGGCCATATATGCTAAAGGAAATGGAAAAACAAGTGATTCAGATCAAGAAAAGTATGAAGACAACCTAGGATAGACAAAAGAGCTACGAATACCTGTAAAGAAGTCCTAGAGAGTTCAAAAGAAGAGATCATGTGTATCTTTAGGTTAGACCCAGGAGAAGCTCCTTGATGATGGGAGCTTGTGCCAAGCTGACACCTCGATATTGTGGACCCTTTTAAGTTTTGGATAGAGTGGGACCAGTAGACTATCGGCTAGCACTTCCTCCCATAGTGAAAGCACATAATGTTTTCCATGTTTATTTATTAAAGAAGTATGTACATGATTCTAATCATATTATTTACTGGTTTGTGATTCAGGTGGCACCCGAGGGAGAGTTCCTTATAGAACCTCAATGCATAATAGATAGGAAGGAAACCCCACTCAGGAGCAGAACCATTGCACAGGTCAAGGTGCAATGGAAAAAATTTGGCACAAATGAGGCTACATGGGAAATGGAGGATGCCATGAGACATGTATATCCATTTTTCTTTACTTCTGTACATATAGAGCACATTGGAAAATATAACATTGAGGATGAAGTTCCTTTAAGGGGGAGGGGATTGTAATACCCCTATTTCCCCCAGTTTGTAAATATAACTATAACTAGCCAAGAGACTATGGTAGACTAGATATGTTTGAATGTTTGATTTGATGAACTTTGTATAAAAGGGTCAATGTATTAATTTTATGTTATTAATAAAATTTGAATTTGAATTTGTGTTGTACAACTGCTGAAAGGGGGAAAGTTCACCATTATAGACCATGAATTCTATGAGATATATAGTGCAGGGAAACCAAGTATGGTTGAGATGACCCTCACCAGACCAGTACCTACTAGGATTAATTTCTCAACAATTCTTTGACCTAGAAGCGAATTACTAGTCAAGCTAGTAGCTGGAAGGCCATCCTCAAGAGTTAATGAGGAGATGGAGAAGGGTACCCATTTGTAAGGATTTCAGGTCTGACCACTAATGGGGATTCAAACCCACACAACCTTGTTGAGGAAGGAAATGAATGAGGTAATTTGTGTAGTGACAGATCTGCGAGATAACAAAATAAAGGAAAACAATCTCCCGAGAAGAGCAGTGAACATACTTCAATTCTGAATTTGACAGGAAAAATATGAGCAGTAAGATCGATCTGGATATAAGAGGCCATGGGTAGGGTTTTTATACAAGTTGGTAAATGAGGATGACGAGTGATTGAGGAATTACTCATGCATACCTCCTTGTTTGGACTAGAGAAAACCAGTCATCAAGTTCCTGTGGGAGAAGAAGAGTAACTTCCATCCCTGAATGATGTTGATCAAAGAGAAATAATCTCTCATAAAGCATCATGGTCTATCTCAGGGGTGGCCAGTGGTAAATCCATCAGGAGTGACTGTGCCTATGGTTGGGAGGAAACATGAACCCCTTTCAACAATTGCTTCACATTTTCTAGTTATGATAAGTATTTTCATACTCTATGTATTATACTGTATGTGATGATGAAATGCATGTGTTCATAGTTAAAACTTTCAGTATTTGAACAATTATTATAATATCTATGTGATTTATGTAAACTGTTATATCTATATGATCTTTCAATTTATCACAGTTTTGTTGCTAGATAGATATGAGATGTGAACCCATAGGAGGGTTGGGGTAGGATCGATTGAAATGTCCAAGTCCTACAAATCCTTTGAAGTTTACCCTATAGGGAATGAACGTTTCCCTTTAGGATAATCATCCATTTGATTGAGGGCTTATGCCCATGTTCTTAACCCCTTTGATACAAAAATGGATTTGCGCTTATCCCCTTAATTTTTTCCCAAAGGACCCATATGACTAGGGCCTAGGAACCCTATTCTAGTCCTAAAGGAGCTAGCTCATTCAACTTCGGGACTTCGGGACTTGTGATTCCACAATCCTCAAAATTATTCGAAGGCCGAAGTCATGAATCGACGAGGACAATCAATATGGATCGTTCTTAGCTGTGAGATTAGACATAGGAAGGGAGGCGTTAAGCGCTTCGGTGAATTTTTACTTCGAGATATTTAGAATGGTATAGAACTGAAACTCCCGAATGTTGGAGTCACGAATTTAATCTGGAATGTTGAAACTGGAGGGACATGTGTCCACAAATCAACAATTATCTGGGAGTCTAGGTATTCGGTGATATAGGAATGCGTGAGTTTTCCCCGAATTTCTTCCATCTAGAGTAAATCCTAGCCATAGATGCTAGGTACATGTGGCGATAGATCCAATGTGGTCCAGAGGGAAAGTTGAGAGACACCCTCATCGAAATCCTGAATGTCAAACTACTAAAGTAAGAGGGAGTGGGTTCAAATATGAGCATACATTCTGGAAAGTCTTAGGTCAACATAACTGGAATGGATAGAGCATATGAATTCTTAGGTAGAAATTCTTATTTGTCACAGTAGATCTGAAACGGATATAATATCACCCATTACTTGATTTGCAAACAAACATTGTTTTGTTCATATACAATGGGTTCATGGAAACCCCATTGCACAAAATTTTCCTCATAATATGATCTCTTAGTAAAACTTTCATATTGCTATTTTGGCTTAGTTCTAGTTTAGTTGTGATAGGTGATGGCTCAGGAACATGGTATTTATAGTGCACTCTATTAGCACAAAAATTTGCAGCTAGAAGAGGTCTAATTATCAGAGTTTTGGGTTTTTGCTAAAGTGTTAACTCCCTCAGTGGTAAAGTGCACAACCTACTATATTGCCAAGACACCTAAACACAATGGGTTCGACAATATAAAATATCACCAAATGCTCTGCACATGTTCAAGATTGAAGGCGTTGCATTTTGACATTGCTACCTAAACCTGCACACAGGCGTAGCTTAAGTAGCGCTACCTAATATTTCTAGCAGAAAACGAATTGTGCAGAGTTATTTTACCATTTTTTAGTTACTAACTTGAAACTTGGATTCTGAACAATTGAGAAGGTATTTTTGAAAACTAGAGGAGGTTTTTGTTCATAACATGCCAAATAACAAAAACCTCTCTCATGTTTTCAAAATGTGTTATGGTTTGAGAGATATTAGACATAGAAGTGGCACTACCCAACTGTTTTACATCGACGCTGCGTAATTTCCTGTAGCGGTCATGGTTTTGATATTCACCTTGTTGGGAGGTTTCCACATGTCAAGGAGGGTTTGAATGACTTCTAAAGGGTCAGTTATATGTCAAGGGACACCTGGACCTAATATTTAGCTCCAGCAAAGGCCTCATGCAATGAAGTGGAGACATTTTATTAATGACTTCCAACAAATTCCTGAAAATTAGCAGTTTGTTAGATTTGTGTCTCTTTGATTGTTTCCACCTATCTCTAAGGCTTAGAATCCAATGGAGAAGATGATATTCGACCTCCTTAGTTCATTTGGATTCTATTCTCTATTTAAATAAGGAAATATCTCTTGGAGAAGGAGAGGATGGATGAGCCAAGAGAGACTAGAGAGAGTAGGAGTAGGCAATTTTTCTGTGTATGTTCATTTATAAGCCTGTGGGCATTTTATGATTTTAAGTATTAATGATATTGGAGACTCATGAGAGATGTGACTTCAGATTGTAACTCTTCTATTTATATTTCTTCTTATTTGAATATATTGCAGATTTTAGGATCAAAGGCTGTCAATGATTTATGGATCCCTAAGCAGCAGAGGATCTGTTGTATTTTTCCCGCCAGTCATTGTTTATATTCAAGTATTTGTTGATTCATTAAATTGAGAGGATCTTTGTTTAGTGAAAATTATACCTTATGTTTTCCTTCTTCATTCTTCCACTTATCAGCATATAATCTTGTTTTCTGTTGAGCAATTTTTGTGCCTTCGCTGAGTAGGATGTTTGTGTCTCCATTGCCCATTGGTGTAGTCTATTGATCTACATTTTGCAACCCTTTCTCTTTCTGTATCCATCTTGCTGATCCACCTATTCAAAACCAAAATTATGATTTACATTCTGATGGGTGCTGAGATTACACTTTAGCAGTCAAAGTGTGACTTTTAGTGCTAACATTTTTAGCATCATTGCTAGGGACGGATTTGAGCAGATTGAAAAGCTCCCTGGGAAGAATGACACTCCACAGCTCCAGCTTTAGATGGTGACTAAAGTTGGACACCTTCAAGACTGCACATTCACCATGGCGAATCCATTGTTCAGAATATGTTGGTGACTCCACTAGGGATGAGAAAAATCAAATGGCTATGAAGGCTATCCTGGCCAGGAGGTTTTCCCCGCTCAATTTCTCAACCATAGATGGTTATCCACATCTTGTGCCTCAAATTGACGATTAGAAAGATCTGCTGCCCAGATTTTATGAAGGTGATGATGATAACCCTTTTGAGCATGTTCATGAATTTCATGTTTTGATGCAACAACTTGACATCCATCATGAAGATATATTGATGAAAATGTTCATGTATTCATTGGAAGGTGATGCGAGGCAATGGTATAGAACACTCCCTGCTTCTAGTATTTCCTCTTTGAAGGAATTTAATGATGTTTTTTATTCTCATTGCAAGATAATTTATCCAGCTGAAAGACTTTTTGAGAATTGTTGTGAGGGGTATGCATCATATATTCAATATTCAACAAGTGATTCCTCTAGTAGTGATGATGAAGGGGATGATTATAGAGATCAGGACTTAGACGATGAGTTTCATAATGATTTTCCTAAATTTGAAGAAAAAATGCATCATTCATATCAAAATCTAGGTCCCCAAGAGAATGATCAATATGGACAATCCATCATTTCTCTTTCTCCTCATTTTCTCGATTCTTTAAGTCAAGAGGTCATCTTAGGTTTAGATTTATTTCATCATGAGAATAGTGTTACAACTTGTCATGAACAAATTCATAGCTTACCAGTTGTTGTTGTAATCCCTCCTATTGTTAATGAACCAGTGTGCCATGATTTGCCAAGTTTTGATGACTATGAGGATGTTTTCAATGAACAACCAGTTTTCCCAGCTATTGTACTAATCCACTCAGCCATTAATAGTCAAATGGTCATTGATTCACCTTTGTATGATGATTATGAAGATGATTTCCATGAACAATCTATTGAAGACCTTATATAAAAAAAGTACCCTTCCCATCAAAGAAACAATATCTTGTTTCAACTCTCATGTCATATTTTTGTTGTTGAAAAAGAAGGAGAAGATGATAATCTAAGTTTAGAAGGTAAAAAACTAAGAAATTGGGACCATAAGCCAAGCTATGATGAATATCCCTCACAATCAGAAGATAAGATAGAAGAATGTAGTTTCCCAAGCACTCCTAAATGTGATGAACTGTCCTATCAACCCCTTATTCCTCTTGAAGAGACAAGCATAGTTTCATTAAGCAGCCAAGATCAAATGCCATGTGATCAGATGAGAATGGTTGAAATTAAAGAAACACAAGAATCACTAAACCTTTTTCTTAATACACCTCATGAACAAGAGTGGACCAAGGCCATATGCATTGAGGATGAATCATAAAATCAACAAGCCAAACAACAACCAAGAATAGTGGAGGAAGGACCTAATGCAATACTTTTCCTTTTTATGCAAAGTAATGTCGTAGGGGAAAGTATTGATGATGTTTTTTAGGATGCATTTGCAGCCTGTCTGCAAGAAAAAAGTGGGCCTAGGCTCATTGATTTCTTCAATGGAAGGTGTATTTCCAAATGTTTCTTTGACATGTCTTCAAGTAATAATTATCTTTGGTGCTTAAGGAAGCACATTTCAAAGCTTCAAACGGTTGAAAAAATGATGAAATGGCTTCATTGGTTGTTTCATGCAAATTGAATGCTTCATTTTACCAATAATTAGAGTAGGTGTGTGCAATAAGATTGTTGAACAAGCATCATTTTCATCATTTTTGTCAGTTTCAGTTTTCATTTGCATTTAGTTTCAGTTGAAGGTCACAGATCAAAGCAGATTGCAGAGGTTAAAATTTGGGAGCAACCCTAGGATAAGGCATTGAAACTACAAGAGTTATTAGAGCCTCACAGGGAGGACTCTATCCCCCATGGAGCCTATGTTAGCACAAGAATTTGCCGCTAGAAGAGACTTAGCTATCAGAGTTTTGGGTTTTTGCTAAAGTGTTAACTCCCTCAGTGGTAAAGTGCACAACCTACTATACTGCCAAGACACCTAAACACAATGGGTTCGACATTATAAAAGACCACCAACTGATTTTCACACATTCAATATTGAAGGCATTTCGTTTTGACATTTCTACCTAAAACTTCACAGAGGTGCAACATAAGTGGCGCTACCTAATATTTCTAGCATAAAACGAATTGTGCAGAGTTATTTTACCAGTTTTTAGTCACTAACTTGAAACTCATATTCTGAACAATTGAGAAGTTATTTTTGAAAATTGGAGGAGGTTTTTGTTCATAACATGCCAAATAACAAAAACCTCTCTTAGGTTTTCAAAATGTGTTATGGTTTGAGATATATTAGACATAGAAGTGGCACTACCCAACTATTTTACAACGGCGCTGCCTAATTTCCTGTAGCAGTCACGGTTTTGATATTCACCTTGTTGGGAGGTTACCACATGTCAAGGAGGGTTCAAATGACTTTTCAAGGATCAGTTAGATGTCAAGGGACACCTGCACCTAATATTTAGCTCCAGAAAAGGCCTCATTCAATTATTTGGAGACATTTTGTTAATGACTTCCAACAAATTCTTGAAAATTAGCAGTTTGTTGGATTTTTGTCTCTTTGATTGTTGCCACCTATCTCTAAGGCTTAGAATCCAATGGAGGATATGGGATTCGACCTCCTTATTTAATTTGGATGCTATTTTCTAATTAAAGAAGGAAAGATCTCTTGGAGAAGGAGAGGATGGATGAGCCAAGAGAGGCTAGAGAGAGTAGGAGTAGGCAGTTTTTCTGTGTATGTTCATTTGTAAGCCTGTGGGCATTTTATGATTGTAAGCATTACTAATTTTGGAGACTCATGAGAGTTGTGACTTCAGATTGTAACTCTTCTATTTATATTTCTTCTTATTTGAATATATTTCATATTTTAGGATAAAAGACTATCAATTATTTATGGATCCCTAAGCAGCAGAGGATCTGATGTATTTTGCCCATCAGTCATTGTTTATATTCAAGTATTTTTTGATTCATTAAATTGGGATAATATTTGTTTAGTGAACATTCTACCTTATGTTTTCCTTCTTCATTCTTCCACTTATCAGCATATAATCTTGTTTTCTATTGAGCAGCTTTTGTGCCTTTGCTGAGTAGGATGTTTGTGACTCCATTGCCCATTGGTGTAGCCTATTGATCTATAGTTTGCAGCCCTTTATCTTTCTTTATCAATCTTGTTGATCCACCTATTCAAAACCAAAATTATCTTTTACATACTGATGGGTGTTGAGCTTACACTTTAGCAGTCAAAGTGTGACTTTCAGTGCTAACACACTCCTTATATTATATTAGTACCATTGGTAATGATTAGTTTTACTTCTTTTGAACGACTTGAAATGGTTACAATCCTTTGATCATGTGTATATCAAATGGTGGATGTAATTTGGAGGAATGTATGTTATTGAGTATATTGGTAACTTTGCAAGGTGGACATGGTTCAATTTATGATAAGTGAGAAGTATTTGTTGACTTTGGGAGAATTGGATAGATGATAATAACAATGGTATTGACTCTGCTTGATATCCTACCTCTTATAATTTGGCCAATTTCCTTGTGATTGTTGAGTTGTGAAGGGTTACTAGGCTATCTTTCTCTGAGGACATAAGAGGGGAAGAAAAGAGCTAGAATGAATGATTTGTTTGTATTATTTAGGATGAGAAAGAATTCCATAGACATTATATGCTCATAGTATTTTGTTTTAATAGGTTTCACAGTGCCACTTAGGCTAACAAACACTAGATCAATCTCTGAGTATGATTATTGTGATCACCATTAGCACAAGTACCTTCTTGCATAATGTTGTAATGATTGAGAAGACTGAAAGTGGAAACTTGATGGTGTGGAATTTCTAGTAGTTGAAGGTACTTCTTTCCAATCATGAAGAACTTTTTACTTTGACAAGGATAATTTGTGAAAGGTGTAAAGTACAAGTATGTAGCTTGCAAACATTTGTTCCTCTCATTTTTGTTGTGATGGATGCTTTTCAAATATGAGATGCTCAATTTGCAATCCAAAGGTGCTTATATATATTAAATTCCACAATATTTACCTTTCATTAAAGATTAAGATAACAAGTTGTGGCTTTGATAGGGTATGATAAAAGTTCCCTAAGTTAAAAGAAGACTTTCATTCACATGGACCATTTGAAGAAAATTGTCATTATATTTACAAAATGAATTGCATACTAAGAATTACGTGTCTTTCTTTTTTGATTCAAGCACACAAGCACATAACCTCCTAGGTATGTTACCTTTTTTACTAGCTGCTCAAACTAAGAAATATAATGGTAAGAGAATTTGTCTTTGCTTTAGTAGTTGGTTGAATGGAATGATATCTTTTTGGGTACAAGATTTCCTAGTAAGTGTGTATTCAAGATCACTACATAGATATGGTTATAGGACAAGGGACAATTCCAATGAGAATGCTTAATGGAGATGTCATATATGATGATCTTAAATAAGAACCTTTAATTTGTAAGTCAATGGATATTTCCACCATGGTTATTGACCTGTTATGAGGCACTCATCAAGAATGTAGTCCCAAGTAGGTTGAATATAGGGAAAGTATATACCTTTCTCAAGATCTAGAATTTGAGGAATTGGTTGCTCACATTAGTTATTTACCTGGGTTGTTTTGTTGTAAGAATTTGTAGTTGGATACAAGATTCAAGGATGTGATAATGTTGATATTGATTGTGCTATGTTGGCACTGGCTTCCTCTTGTTTAGATTACAAATTTGTGTTAATGGAATAAGCTTTTATTTCTAATATAACCCAATGGATATTCCATCTATTTGTATGCTCCAAATTGTGTTGTTATGCAAAAGTGTTGTGTAATTTGAGATTACAGGGATTTAGGTTGTTGTGTTTACTCAAGGGGTTATTGGTTACATGCACCACACCATCATTCACAATAAACTCATTTGATTCATCAGGAATCTACAATGGGTTGACTAGGTAAATACAATCAATTACATAAATCATGATCCACATGCATCTAATTGGTTCTATCTTAGAACATAAACAATGGATATTTAATATTGGAGCGTAATCAAAGATGAGAGGGATGGTTTCTTTAGGACCCTTATATTTTCTATCAAGCATGTTTGTTTTGAATATGATCTTTTGACATTTTGGCTTATGAAGAAAATGTTAAATGGTTGGATTTTATTTGCATATGATTGTGTAGGGGATCCTTTGCATCACAGAGTAAACTAATTAAGGGATCATGTGCTCAAATAAAAATGAAATGGATTAAACATGAAACTTGGCATTTGATAGGGTGATTATACATACCTCTAAATTGTCAACCCTCTTGTTGAAAGAAGAGTAAATGATTGTCAATAGTGTCTTGATAAGAACCTAGCACTCATATTATTAATGATCCAACCAAGACTAATAAAATTAACCTAGTAAATCCATGGGCTAGATGGATGTTTGGATGATAAATCATTCCTTAGAGATAAAAGCTCATATCCACTATGTGTTATGAAGGCTAATAAATTTGATTTCATTGATAAGTATTTACCCTTCATGTGATTGTGTTATGTTTCAACTATGGTGTTGAAATGATTATCATTTCCATGATATTATGTTATGTGTGGTTTCAACTATTTTGTTGAAAGGATTATCATTTTCAGGATGTTATGTTATATGTGGTTCCAACTATTATGTTGATGCAAAGTTATATGGTTATATCTTTGGTAAATGTATGTGGAGGTTATATTTATTATCATAATATCTCATGTAGTGATGACAATGATATTGTATTTTCATGATGACATGCGAGAGTTAGAATGAGGATCGTGATTGTAGTCGAAAGGGATGGTTTCTTTTATGATCTCATGGGATCCCATAACCACGAAGGAGAATATTATAAGTAACACCTTATGGGCTGGGGAAAATTCAATCTACTACTTATGCTAGTAATTATTATGACTTGTATTGGAATTGTTATACCAAAGTCCTCAAGAGTGGTTGGATCATTGAACGTGAGTGGTGTTGTTGATTCTTTGTGGCTTCAAGAGGTATTCCCACTAGAGACCAAGGTGCCAAGCATGTGGGAATTTTCATTGGCACTATTTTTTACTTTTGTTTCAGTGAAATAATCTTAGAAATGAGGCTAGAGACTCATGGGAAAGTTGATGGGATTTATGGGATTATGTGGGGGTGCCACACCCACAAAGAGGATTAAAATATTCTAATTAATTATTGAGTTTAGTAAGGGCTCTTAAAATGACTTATTGGAATCCTATATAAAGGAGAGATGACAATGTGAAACTACATCATCATTGTGGAAGAATGGAGTTGGCATAAGTGAGTCTGCACTTGTGTTAAGGAGGTTTGGTGATCTCATCTAGGAAAGTATGAAAAGTGATGAATCTGGCCTAGGAGAAATAAGGTGGTACATATCAAAGTGTACGGAGGTGACCATACCATTTTTATGTACTCATGCATGGTTCATAGATAGGTTAAGAGTGTATATACACAGGTTGTAGAAGGAAGAATCACATATAGGGTATATGCAGTTTGCAGGAGATCAAACTAGATATGTCCACGGGTTTCCAGTTGGTGAATTGTGTATCCATTTTTCTAGGAAGGTACATGTCTATACAGGATAACAAGTGACGTGGAAAGTCGTATAGGTGATCTACAACAAATTATTGGGCAGAGGAGATTTCTAGGTATTGTTAAGGTTTTGTCTTCTTGTTTGTTCCTCATATTTTATGATTTTAAGAGGACTAGTTCTATCCTCAGTTTTGGTGACTTTAAGAGGATTGGTTTTGGTCCTCATATTTGGAGAATTGGATAAAGTTACAAAACATAAATATAGTGTCTCTTGTGTATTGATTATTCATCTCTAATCTTGTTGTTTCCATTGTATATGTTTTTCAGGCAATAGTTTTAATTTAAAGTTATTCAATGATAGTTAGATCACTAGGAAGCAATTATCATAGCTTGGGATTTGAAGAGAAGGGGATCATCTTCAGAAACTTTGTTGGATACGACACTAGAAGAGTGTTGTACTTGTTCTTGTTCTCGGTAGGTCAATATGGTGAATACATTGAAGCTTGATGATATGTTGGCAAAGGAAACCAACTTATGGGCTTGGAAAGAAAGGGTCCTCCTTCTGTTGGAAGAGAATGACCTTAAGGAGTATGTTGAGGATGTGGTTCCTAGCCCGACTGATCCAGTAGATTTGGAATTTCACAAGAAGAGGAAAGTGAAGGGAAAGTAGGTATTGTTAGATTCCGTGAAGGACCACTTGATTCCTCACATTTCCATGAAAACTTCTTCCAAGGATATGTAGGATGATTTGGTGGATCTTTACCAAAACAAGAATACCGACAGGATGCTACACTTGAAGGATTAGTTTTAGATTATCAGGATGACCAGTGAAGACACAATTCTCAATTATCTTATGAATATTAATCAGATTCAAAATCAGCTCATAGCTATTGATGAGACAATGTAGGATGTGGAGTTGGTAAATGCAGCATTAAGAGATCTTCCTAGGTCCTAGGAGACATTCGTGCAGGGGATATATGCAAGAGAAAAGTTTCTAGACTTAGACAAACTTTGTCTCAGTGACTGATAATGTGGCCATTCAGACAAACTAGATAGAAATATGAGCTCCAATGACCGTGGATGCAGTCAGTCAGACAAATTGGACAGCTGGATATGTTCGAGTGACCAAGGATGCGATCGTTTTCCACAATGATAGAGGGAGTAGTCAATATGGACTATTGGAGTATATATATATATGGGGTGGACGATCCAGAGCTATATCTAATATGTATGACACTAGTACATCCAGATGTTGGTGGATGGGATACTTCCCTCGCTAAGAGGGAGTGTTGATTTTTTGTAGCTTCGAGAGATATTCCCACTGTAGGCCAAGGTGCCAAGCATGTGGGAATGTTTGTTGGCAACAATTTTGACTTTTGTTTCAGTGAAATCGGCGTAGAAATGAGGCTAGGGCCTCATGGGAAAGTTGATGGAATTTGTGGGTTTGTGTGGGCGTGCCACACCCACAAAGAGGATCAAAATATTCTAATTAATTATTCATTTTGGGAAGGGCTCCTAAGCTCACTCATTGGACTCCTATATAAAGTAGAGATGTCATTGTGACATTACATCATCATTGTGGAAGAATGGAGATGGAAAAAATGAGTCTTCACTTGTGTCAAGGAGGATTGGTGATCTCATCTAGGAAGGTCTGCAAGGTAGTGAATCTACCTAGGATAAATATGTGTACAAAGGTGACCATACCAGTTTTCATTACTCATACATTTTTTTCATATGGGTGAAGCACATATATATCTGGGTTGTAGAAGGATGAATCGTGTATAGGGTATACAAAGTTTGCAGGAGAGAAAATTGTGTATGTCTATGGGTTTCCAATTGCTGAATCATGTATCTAGTTTTCTAGGATGGTAAATATCCATACAGGATGAAAAGTGACATCAACAGGTCGTACATGTGATATACAACAAATTATAGGGTAGAGGATATTTCCATATATTTTTGAGGTTTGGTTTTCTTATTTGTATATTGGAGGACAAGGTTGTCCTCAGATTTGGTGAATTTGAGAGGACTAGTTTTGTCCTCAGTTTTGGTGACATTGAGAGGATTGGTTTTGGTCCTTAGGTTTGGAGAATTGGAAAAAGTTACAAAACATAAATATTATGTCTCTTGTGTATTGATGAATCATCTATGATCTTGTTGTTTCCGTTGTATATGTTTTTTAGTGAATAGTTTTAGTGTAAAGTTGTTCAGTGATAGTTAGATCACTAGGAAGTAATTTTCATGTCTGAAATTAATCACATAGAGTTTCCTGTGAAAATTGACAGGGATTGGACTTCAATTTATGGGGTTGTACTTGGTTGTTGTGGAAGGAGTTTAGGACAACATTTTGAGATTCCTGGTGTACGTGAGTACTGATCGAGATGCCTTCTTTTGAAGATGAGGTCTTGAGCCTCGCGACTCTGGATAGATTGCTAGGCTTTAAGCCCAGTTCCAAAAGTTGACAAGGATGACTCGAGAGTACTCGTGATTTCTAGGTGTTGTGATGTGAACTTTCGATGCCTGTTATAGTCACTTGGGTGGCTTATACTAGTCCAACAGAGGATGTTGTGGACGATATGGTGAGATGATTAAAAACCTATAAGAAACATAATCAAAACTAATTTCAATACAAAGTTTCTTGAAGGAGGGGTGCATGTCATGCCCCATATATTATTATTATTTATACTTAATAATAATAATAATATCAGGAATATCATAATTCTCCTAATAGGGTCAAATAAATACATTTTTTTTCCTTTGTGGTTCACAGTGCGAAGCTCGCTATGTCCATAGTAATCCCTCTTGAAATCTGAATAAGATAGGAGGGTCAATAATTTAGATAAAATTGGCTCACAGAGAGCATCATGTTGCATAGATGAGACTCAAACTGGGTGGGGAGGAGAAAAATCCCCACCCCAACCAATTGAGCTACACCCACTTGAAAGGAATAATAAATACTTATTAGAATAAACAATAATAAAGAAATATATAATAATTACCCTAAAGGGGGTCATAGTAAGTATTATTTTGTGTATTTCGGTCATTAAAGAGAAGGGTAAAATAAGTAACTGTAATTAATGGAGAAACCCGAAAGTGAAATAAATAATTAAATAATGGACCCTAGGGATTGGGTTCTTTACCGTGGATGGACTCTATATAAAGAAGGAAAATGATTTCTATTGGACATCTCTCTAAGAATGAATCTAAAGAGAGGGTAAGGATAAGGAATCACTAGCATGGTAGTAGATTGAAATATCATGGTTGGCCTGCTACTAAATATTGAGTAACAAGGTCTACAGTTGGGTGGAGAGTCATGCCCCACTTTTTTTTGTGGTTGTCACGTCAATAATTAATGTATGGTGTTATGACCCAAGGGGAACATACATAGGGATAATTGTATATGATATGACCCCAAGGGGGGGCATACATGGGCCTAAATGTACATTTATTGTGTAAATACATATGTAATAGGGTCGGTCTACTAGTAAATTGATCTCATGTGAAAGTGTGAATAGATATATATAGAGATCATGTATTCATTAATGTGAGGAAGGTGAATTGTGATGTATAAAGGTATTTGGTTATTTGGTTCCCCTATTATTTAAGAAGTTATTATATAAATTATATATCTTTGAGTTTTTCTCCACGTTCACATTTTTTACATGGTGTGTACTTATCTTATATTCTGATAATTTAATCATTTGGATCATTACATTTGGAATCAGAGCATTGATCCTAGGGTTTTGCTTCCTTAATAAAGTCATATTTTAATTTTCCCTATAAAGTTTTTTCGAGGCCACCTCATAAAGTGAAACTTGGAGGATATTTATATGACATATAATAGTACTTGTGGTACGAAGTTTATTTTTTGTATCATTGTACGCCTTGTTGAAGATATGTTTTTAGAATAGTCTTGTAACTAGTCTCAAACAAGTGGTCCGGGTAAAACAATCATATCTTCTTCATATAGGATCCAAATTTTGTGAGACCCATTACATTGGAAACATAACAATCCTTAGTAATTTGTGTATGATTTTTAGAATCAGATATCAAATATTGGGTGTGTGGAATTCTATACAAGTTCACTCTCGAGAACATGCCAAAATTCAAAAAGGTTTGAGAATGTTACCATAGTTTTCATTTGGCACACCTAATTTCAGTCAGACTTATGGAATTTCAGAGAAGACATTTAAGAGTACTACAAGTCAAAATTTTAGACTCATAGGGGCCAATATTTTAGAAATATATCAAAAGGAATGTTAGTCGATATTTCAAAGGTATGTTCACTTAAAACTATCATAACTTTTGATTGGAATGTCTGATTGAACTAATTCAAAATCCATTGGAAATAAAAAATATAGAATATTATATTGGAAAAAGGAATATAACTATTTGAGATCATTATTACTAATATATTGAGTTTGTAAGTTGAGGTATGGGATTATACCTTAATTAATAATCAATCATGGTACTACCTCACTTTCGTTGAGATGAAGATAAAGATGAAATAAATCTCGAGGAATGGTTGAGGATGATAATGAAAATTTATTTGAGTCCTTATAGGGAATATTTTGGTTTTTGTGGGGAAGATTCGAAGTGGTGGAATAACATTTATGAATATACTAGATTCCACTGCATGTGGGAATAATTTGAAAAAATATTCTCAGATAAATGGATTAGGGATACAAAAATGGGGAAATTGTATAGAATTCAAGAATAATTAAAAGAAGCAAAGGAAGATATTAAGAAGAAGGTTTAGTAGCTATACAATATATGATCCCTTAATGAATCACTCATATAGGAGGTTAATAACCTAAATTAATAAAATAGTAGCATAACAAAGTGGGAAAATGATGATTCAAGAGGAGAATTGAAAAGGAAAGATGAAAAGGTATGTAGATTATAAAACCATAATAAAAACTATTGGATGAGGTTAAGATATTGAAAAAAATAAAAGAAGAAATGAGGAACTTGGATGGAGAATCTACCAAAAAACTTGAATAGGAAATTTGTAACAAGATCAAGGAATCCTAAATGTTGATGAGGTAAAATAAAAAATTCCATCTAGAATTTAAGAACATCATAATTTGATAAATGGGGTGACATTGCAGCTTCAAAAGGAGAAATAAGACAATATTCAAGAATGTCACTAGAAGATACTTGAAGAATTTGAATTCCATTTAGAGTATGTACATGCCAAATATGATGGTATTATCTCAAAGGCTACAACAATCAAAGAGAAAGAAAGGAAAATAGAGGATTCCATCGTCTCTGAAAATAATTTAGATGAAATGCACATGAAAAGTGAAGAAAAACCATCAAAAGTGGAACCATATCAATAGCCTCATTACGAGGAATTATTTCAAGGAAGAAAAGAAGGTTGATATCAACATTATGAAGGAAGAAGGTAGAATACTTGTCAATATTCATGGAACAAGGAATCACAAGAACAATCTTCAACAAGCTATTATCAGAGATCAACAACCACTACAAATTTGATAAGCTACAATAAAAATACATGGAATCAAAGGAAAGAAAATTATTCAACAACTAGAAAATAAGGATTAAGACCGAAAATAATTAATTCTAGATGGATAGATCATCATCGATGGAATGAAGAAATTAGGAAAAAAATAAAATCATATTACTTGGCTTCATCACATGCAAAGCCTTAAATTTCAAATCTTTGAGGAAAATGATTTTTGAAGGAGGATATTATGTTATGGCCCAAGGGGAGCATACATAGGGCTAAATGTGTATGATATGGCCCCAAGGGGGGTATATATGGGCCTAAATGTACATGTATTTTGTAAATGTGTATGTAATAGGGTTGAACTAGTAGTAACGTGGCCTCGCATGAAAGTGTGAATAGGTACATATATATATCATGTATTCATTATTGTGAGGAATGTGAATTGTTATGTATAAAGGTATTTGGTTATTTGGAGTGGGTTCCCCTATTATTTGAGTTATTATGTAACTTATCTATCTTGGAGTTGTGCTCCATGCTCACATTATGTACATGGTGTGTACTTATGTTATGTTACAATATTCTAAGTAGTTGGATCATTACATATGGCTACATTCCTCAAGTCATCGGGTTACAAGTAATATCATCGCGAGTATGTTCCTTCCTCTAAGTGCACCTCTCAATAAGAATTTCAGTTAAGATTCAATGGTTATTTGGATTATTAATTTAGGGTTATTTTTTAGATCTGGATCGTACATGGTTGTTTCTTTGATTGCATTATTTTTTAGTAAAATTGGGCCATTACATATTCAAGCAAAGGGTAAATTTTCATGTCTAGTTTGTGGTCCTTGGATGAAATCTTGTCATTCAAGAAGTTTAGGAAATGAGGTGTTTGATGAGTATAGTAACTTCCTCTATAAGAACCATAGGTATCAAACTACCAAAAAACATATTTTCAATGGGAAATAAGAGACTGCAATAAAACCATGACGAATGACACCTCACCTATGGAAGTTGGAATATAATAGAAATAATCAAGTCAAGTAATTCAACTAGTATGTATCATACAAAATGTTTTACATTTTTTATTTGTATTGAATTCTGATTACCATATCTAACAATTATTTTTGTAATTTCATTTATGTTTCATAAAGTTCGTCAAGGAATTGATGGGATTCCATAAGGAATGAAAAATTTCCCCATATAATTCAGTAGGTTTCCCTACTATGAGCACCTACAAATAGCTCATTTGTTTGATATAATGCATATATGGAAGAATGTAACATAAACTTTGTGCATAATGTTAGATGGAAGGAGTGACAAAGAAAAAAAATTCAAAATTTGTAGTGACATTTAGGAAACCAATCATGCTATTGGACCTCAGAAATAACACATTTTACGATGTCATTTAGTCATTTTTTATTCACTTTATCCCTTCATCATCATTCCCTTCATCACTCATATTTCCGCATTTGACCATTTCTACCCTATATGAGATTCATGTGTCATACTTACACTAAAGTGGTTGATTTCCCATGTTTTTATGATTACTTAGGGTACATATTGTGATTTCCTAACTTATGAAATTCAACAGTTGTTGGCAATTTTGTATATTTTGACAATGTTGTATCTGATTGGAAGTTCTGGTAGTTAAACTTTTCACATCGTTTATGACCAAATGAAGAAGAATATATTAAAAAAAATATGGGTTTTGTGTCGAATAGTATCATTTAGGTGACTAGCGAAGAAAATTTTCAAAAAGTGCACAACAAAGAGTGTATGGTTGAGATTTCTAAAAATAGTCATTCTAGCTCAGAATTATGTAGCTCAGTGGTTTGAAAAAGTTATGACTCATACCCATGAATTTGGACACATGGATCTCATGAAATATGTTGTATTATCCTATTCAAATTATCTTATATCAAATCCAAGATTTGGTGGAGGAGATCCACATGTTTAGGATCTAAGATTTGTTTGTTGTAGATCCACTTATTGAAGATTTGATCTCATCTTGTTGTAGCTCCTCTTTCTTTTGTGAAGGAGAAGCTCTATGTATAAATATGAGAGGATATCATTCAACTTGATATGCGAGATAGTTCATAGCTTAGTAGTGAGAGAGTGATAAAGAATAGAGTTCCATTTTAAAGAGAAGGATCATTGTAATCATTTAGATGCTGGAATAAATAGATTGTTTTTGCATATCAAAAGTTCTCTACTATAGTCATTTTTGGCATTATATGCCAAGAGAGGAAGGGCCCCCTCTCTCTGGCATATGCTACCTAAATAGTGTTCCTTTTTGTTGTGTGATGATTAAGTAGCTACTCATTTCATTTGATGTCCATTCCTTTATGCTCTTTGATTTTTGCAAGTGTGGGTTTCCCTATAGAGTTAGGCGTCAAAGACTAAGTTTCTTTATTAATTTCAAAACTTACTTGATGCTCTTTATTGTCAACCAAAGGAATGTGGTTAATAGTTGAGATATAAGTCCATTGACCTCAGTTGAATTCTATAGACTTTCATTTCTGCAATTCCATTTAAAGTTAGTTTCTTAATCCTACATATATTTTTTCGGCATCTCACGGGTCTACAAACACAAGATTGATGAATTTAATGTAATGGAATTATGGCAATAGAATTGACTACCATTTTTGGTGTCATTGTTGGGGAGATGCTAAAGGGAATAGACATTGGTAAAACAAAAATTCTTTTCTTTCATTTAAGTTTGATGCATTGAAAGGGGAAGTTACTCATGTCAACAGATGACTTGGTGAAATCACGGTCTTAGTAGCATGAGATGTCCAAGTTCATTCTTTGCTTTCAAATTTTCTTTATGGAGAAGTTGTAGTTTTTTAATTCAAAAGACCCCCTTTTTTACTAATCCATGTGCAAGTCAGGGATTATCAACCAACAAGGAGTATTCAAAGATGCTCAAGAGTTTTTGAAGTAAATAAATATGATACTCCAAGAAATCTCTCAAAACCTAGTAGTAGTTGGGAACATCTATGTGTCTCAAGAGGATAAAATATTGATA
>JASDQU010372362.1:59044-76568 GCA_032191745.1 Picea mariana
TTCTTTGTCAAATAATTTAGATAATGAAGATGTATGAGAACTATCAATGCTTGAAGCTTCCTCCATCCTTGCAAGATATCAAACTTCAACACAAAACTTGCACAAAAACCAATAGCTAAATCTCAATCTATCAATGGCAAACACATGAGAAAAACAAACTATGCTATGATACCACCTGATCTGAAAATAGAAGGCTGAATTGTTATGCTATGCAAGCACCCTCTACTTCATTAAAAATAAACTTTACATGACCTTGCTTCATGTGTATAAATATGCAAGATAAAACTATGTGTTAAGTTCATGCATCTTCTTGTAAATGTTTATGTGTGAGGAATTGTTCCTTTAGATGGTTAAATATGTACTTTAAACAAATACACAGCAACACAACTTGCAGCAAATAAACCATCAAACTCACAACAAGAACAAGCTGATAAAGGAGTTCACCCCCCTCCGGGATATAACTCCTTGAGCCTCCATCAATGGACTTGGCTCTCTAGGATTAATTTGTCAAAAGTTCTTTTACAAGATGCTGCTCCACTCCAATGGAAAAACAGACTATACCATTGGGATCAGAACACATAAAAACCCCAAAAATGACTAATAAAACTCTGAAAACGGATTATGGCTCATCCGGGCATGACCTCTTCTACATGTGGCCATAAGCTTCACTGAGCTTATCTTTGGAAAAAACACCTGTAAAAGTCCTCAAAAGCCTCTGAAACTTGTCCCAATGTGTTCAGAGCATAAAAATTAGCCAAAAATGATTATTCAATCACAGAAGACAAACATAGGCTCACCAAAACATGTCCTCAATCAATGAGGGCTTCAAGCTCCTTGGAGCTCTCTGAAACTTCAATGGTGAAAAACCCGCAAAAGAAGTCTTCAAATGGCCTTGATAACAGTTCCAATGGATCCAGGACATCCAAAAACCCCTAGCTGGGCTTTTACGGCACCTCAATCGGCCAAAAGATGAAGAAGTTAGGCCTCCTCCATTTTCCTCCTTCAAGCTTGTTGTCTCTGCATCTAAAAAATGCACCCTTGTCTAATGAACCTGGCACACACGCAATATATAGCGTGAAAACCCAACACCGGGCACAACCGTGCCAATGGTGCAAACTATAGGATGGTTATGGGCGTGCCATCCCCTAACCGCCTAGCACCTGGGCACATGCGGTCCTCCATATGACCTTGCGTTTTATAAAAAGGGGCTAAGTTTCCAAAGCCGAATGGTCAAATGACAAGTGTCTAACCAACGGTTGGTTGTAACTGTCCAAATCAAAATCAAATGTGCGCACACCCATATACAAAAGTGGTGGTCATATGTTAACACACAATACAACCGTGGGTTACACATTTAAACCCCGCGCGCCATTAAACACGGTCATATGAAACGAAATGCGCGACCGGGGGCATACCAAATCCCGCGCGCCAAAATATAACCGGTGGCCATTTGAAATATTACAAAAAACACGACTCCATTTGAATATACTCGTGTGCCATTGTATAGATTCATATGGTATGCAATACAACTGTGGGCCGGGGCTAAGCCCCGGCCCGACCCCCCCACCACATAACATTAATTCAAACTTAAATAATTTAAAACCATATGGTTAATGAGAACCAACGCATGGCATAGTGGTTGGGCGGACTTTGTTAAGGCTTAGCTGGTGTGGGAGGTTCGGGGGTCGAACCCCACGGACTCCAAAACAATTTTGATCAAACAACCAAAAAGACCAATACCGGGGTGCCATGTGGCAACCCATGATTGGGCCACGTGGAACCCAATCACTTGCCCCAAACAATGCCATGTGTCGGGATATCATTCACCCTCAACTACCAACCAGATTCTGCCACATCATCATACGGTCTCCATGTCAGCCTGTACGGACTGCACAGTCAACATCCATTTTTTTTTACCTGTTTGATGATTTGGAGAGATCGCGATATCTCTCGCTCCCGACGTCCGTTTGAGACGAAATGAATTGCGTTGGGTTTGTGACGATGAGGCTTATTCTCTTGTCCGTTTTGAAGTGATTCTGAGAACGTTGATTTTTGGGCTAAAATTTGACCCCTGGTCCAGATTTTGATCATAAAAGCTCTTGCCTTGGAGTGCAAGCAATTGAGTAACCACAATGCCTAAAAATATGAGAAACTCACCGAGAATCCAAATTTACAGGCATTAGAGTCGCAACTCAAGGAAGAAAAACAATACGCAGACACACTACAGGTGCAGTTGAAGGCCTTGTCGGTCGTGGAAATAATGAAGCAGTCTCAGGAGCAATGCACTGCCTAGCAGTAGATCCATACGATTCAAAGAAGAGTGATGAAAGTTATTCAACGACTTCAACCATTGCAATATAAGGCACGCCAATTATTCACAGAGGTTGAAAGCCGAGGAGAAGAGCTAGAACAGGTTGTGATCGTAGCAAAACAGTGCCTAGAAGGGCCTGTGAATGACACAGTGATCCAAGAGTTCACTGAGCAAGAGGTCGTTGCACAAAAACAAGTCAAAATAGCTCGACCCAAGCTCGAGGCCTTCAAAGAAGAACTGCTCAAACCAGAGTGACTCGGGACGAGTCATAGGTGAGTGTTGGGGGCATGTTGGCCCTTGACCAACTTTTGGGAGATTCTTGGTCATATTGACCTATTTTGGGACTTCGACAGCCTATCGAAGGAGGAGCACAAGACGAAGTGGAGATCAAGGGATCTCGGCCCACTTTTGGGTCCTTTTTGGGTTTTTGGGATTATGTAACGGGATTGGGATGTCGGCCCATGGGTTTACCCATGCTTAGGCCTATTTTGTAATGTATAAATAAAAGGCTAGGCAATGTAAGAAGTAGTTGGATATGCATCTATGTGAGTGTATGCTAAGTGCAAGTAGGGTCAGTAAGTGCTTTGTGCATGACTATAAGAGACTTACAGAGCTAAGTGTAGGTCCTTGTAACAGATTGTGGAAGGCTGAGTGTTGTAATGCAAGGAAGAAGGATCTAGTGAGCTGCGCAGATCTTATGTCCTGTGCGGAGTAGGGTTTTGATGGTTATGTGCTTGTAACCGATTGACTGAATATAATAAAGAAGAAGAGTTGGTAGGCGTTGCCCCAGGGTGGGGGTGAACCACGTAAACATTGTGTTGTCTTTCTTTGTGTTTGTCTTAATATGTTTGTCTTCTTTGCTAAGTGCTTCGATGTATTCAGATAGATCTGCTTATGCTTAGTTCTAATGACATGTGAGGATATTATATCTAATCCATATGAATGTGATGAGTGATTGATCTACTAGATCTTACCTACCTATTGATGCTAAGTGCTTGAGTATGTTATATCAGTGTGAATGTTGCGAAGCCTTGTTTTATCAGTGAAGTGATTATTGATTGTATAATGAGGGACTGACGTTGCTAAGTGCTTTATTAAGTAGTACAATCATAGATCTGTGTCCTAGATGAGGATGCAGACACCTGATTCTTGCAACCACCCCTGCCTCTACCTCGAGTGAGACTTCATCTGCTTCGCAGGTGTTTTCGAAAGGGCTGGTAGTTAGGGCTTTGTTGGTGCGTTGTTGTGGCATTGAACCCTGGGTCTGTGCCTATGCCAACAATGCAATTTCATTGTGAATCAGTTGTCCACCCAAAAAATACTAAACATACTTCCTTTAGGATCTTACAACATGTTTCTTGGCATGGAATGGTTGGGTTCCCATAAATCCAAGTTAGATTGTTACAATAAAACATTTGAATGTGAAGATGAAGAAGAGGAGGAAAGAACACTACAGGGAATTCAAAAACTTGTCTCAATGAGACAAGTCTCAGCCCTTCAAGTGAAGAAGTACTGCAAAAAAGGATGTCCTTTGTATGCAATACAAGTACTTAACTATGTTGAGAATAGTACAACAAGACTAGAGGACCACCCTATATTAAGAGGTTATAAAGATGTGTTTCTAGAAGAGGTACCAGGTCTACCTCCAAGAAGAGATATTGATTTCTCAATATAACTTGTACCCAGGGCAGTGCCAATGTCTAGAGTACCCTATCGAATTAGTACACCAGATCTAGCTGAGCTAAAATTGAAACTAAAGGAGATGTTGGACAAAGTCTACATCCGACCTAGTGTGTCCCCTTGGGGCGCACAATTTTTTTTTGTAAAGTAGAAGGATGGCACACTCAATTTGTGCATAGACTATAGACAACTCAACACCATGAACATTAAGAACAAGTATCCCTTTCCAAAAATTGATGACCTATTTGCACAACTAAGGGGTGCTACAATATTCTCCAAAATTGACTCAAGGTCTGGATTTCATCAAGTCCGAATTAAGGATGAAGACATCCATAAAACAACCTTTAGGACAATATATGGGAACTATGAATTTGTGGTGGTACCATTCAGGCTTACCAATGCACAAGCCTCCTTTATGTCCTTGATGAAAAATGTACTCAGTAAATTCTTGGACAGATTTGTGTTGGTATTCATAAATGACATTCTTATCTATTCTAAGAGAAGGGAAGAGAATGAAGAAAACCTCAAGTCAGTGCTTCAAGTTCTAAGAGAACACAAGCTCTATGCAAAGTTTAGTAAGTGTGATTTATTTTCAAAAAGGGTTAATTGCTTGAGCCATGTCATCAATGAGGAAGGAGTGGAAGTTGATCCTGACAAGATCAAATCCATCATGGATTGGCCTACACCAAGGGATGTCTCTGATATCAGGTCCTTTATGGGCCTAGAGGGATACTATAGGAGGTTCATAAAGGGGTTCTCCACGATTGGTTGTCCAATCACCTCCCTACATAAAAAGGGAGTTAAATTCGTTTGGACAATAGAGTGTGAGGAGAGTTTTCACCAACTAAAACACCTTTTAGCCAATGCACCAATGCTGAAAATTGTAGACCCAAACAAGGACTTCCTGGTGTGTATAGATTCCAACAAGGAAGGACTTGGAGGAGTCCTAATGCAAGAAGGGCATGTAATCTGTAATGAATCCACAAAATTAAATGAACATGAAATAAATTATGTGACCTAAGACTTGGAATTGGATTCCATAGTACATGCTTTACAAATGTGGAGGCATTACCTCCTAGTAATAATATTCATACTTATGACAGACCACAATGGGTTGAGATACTTGTTTGGCCAGCCCAAAATTAATGCTAGCAAATCTAGGTGGATGGATCTTCTTAGTGAATTTGATTTTGAAATCAAACATATTAAGGGGAAGGAAAACAAAGTGGTTGATTACCTCAATAGAAGTAAGAAAGTGATTCACTTGGCAGTTGTGAGTACCTATGCATCAAACATCAAGGAGTGGGTCAGAAGTGCACAAGAAGTAGATGAGTTATTCAAAACTGTGAAATCATGCTTAGAGAAAGAGCCCACAAGGATGAATTGTGAGGGATATCAATTGTTGAATGATGGCCTACTAAGTTACAAATATAGGTTGTATATCCCAAATTGTGACTAATTGAAGAGGTTCATATTGGATGAACTACATAAAATAGCATACATTGGTCACCCTAGTTATTAGAATATTATCACAACCACTAAGAATATTATCACAACCAACATAGTTGACTACTTGGATAAATGCTTAGAATGTCAACGGGTTAAGGTGGAGAACATGCACCCAACATGTGTGTTGTGGCCTCTACAAATTCCAGAGTGGAAATGAGAAACCATCTCCATGGATTTTATCACCTGATTTCCTAAATCAACCAAGAAGAATGATGTCATTATGGTAGTTGTGGATAAGTTGAGAAAGGCTACTCACTTTATTCTTGTGAAGTCAACTTGCAAAGAAATAGATATTTCCAATATCTTCATGAAAGAAATATTTAGACTACATGGAATTCCTAAGGAAATCATATCAGACATAGATACAAAATTTACTTCATTTTTTTTGGAAATCTCTATTTGTTGGTTTTGAAACTAAATTTCTATTTAGTACAGCCTATCAGCCTCAAATGGATGGACAAACAGAGAGGGTAAATCATGTATTAGAGAAAATTTTAAGGATGCATGTTATGCGTCATCCCAGGAGGTGGGAAGAATACCTACCACTGGTAGAATTTTCTCATAACAATGGATATCGAGAGTCATTGAAGATGAGCCATTTTTAGGCTCTCTATGGTAGACAATGCAACATCCCAATCAATTGGAATAACCTAATAGACATAATAACACTTCGATCAAAACTACTAAAAGAAATGGAACAACAAGTAGTTAGAATCAAACAAAATCTAAATATAGCTCGAGACAGACAAAAGAGCTATGAAAACAAAAATAGGTCTCGTAGGGAGTTCAAAGTAGGGGATCATGTGTATCTCCGAATTAGACCAAGAAGAAGTTCCTTGAGAATGGGAACTTGTGCCAAGTTGGCACCTCGATTTTATGGACCTTTTGAAATTCTGGACAGAGTGGGACCTATAGCATATAAAATAGAACTTCCTCCCATAGTGAAAGAACATAATGTTTTCCATGTTTCATTACTGAAGAAATATGTACATGATTCTAATCATATAATTGACTAGTTTGTGATCCAAGTGGAATGAGAGGGAGAATTCCTTCCATAAACACAATGCATACTAGATTGAAAAGATAATTCAGTCAGGAACATAACCATTTCCCAGGTCAAGGTGTAGTGGAAACAATTTGGACCAGATGAAGCCACTTGTGAATTGGAGGATTCCATGAAACATGCATACCTGTTTTTGTTCACCGTTGTACATAAAAACCACAGTGGTCGGTAGAACATCGAGGCAATGTTCCTTTTAATGGGTAGGGGATTATAACACCCTTTTTACCCCAAGATTGTAAATATTATTATTATTGTGAACAAGACTATGGACATATTTGTCATGTGGATGTTGGAAAAACAATGAACCTTGCTATAGAAGATAATGTATATATTTTGTTATTGAATAAAAGGAAATTGTGGCATGATTGTTGAAAGAGGGTTTCCGCTATAGATCATGATCCATGAGAGGGGATGGTAAGGGGAACCGATAATGTTTGAGATCACCCCTACCTGGCCATTACTCTCCTGGATATAAATTTCTTAGACCCAGAACAATCTTATGGCCCATAAAACTTAATTACCAGTCAGACTGGTAGTTGGGAAGTCTTCCCTCAAAAGTCAATGAGAATATGGGTAGAGTACCCATATGGAAACTTCATGATTTGAACCATGAAATATTTCTAGGAAAGGTAAGAAAAGAAAGTAAAATTGTGGGTAGAGGAAAGAGGGGACACACAAATGGGTTTGAGGACCATTCCCGAAGAAGAGAAGAGCACACGAGGCTCTCTGGTTCTGAAGAGAAATGAGAAACAAGTTGTTTTGGGTACATGAGAGACTGGAAAGTGTTTTCTAATCAAGTTGATAAACATATTTGCAGTGATTGAGTGAGTGATCATGACAAACTCCCTTTCTTGGTGGACAAAAAACTGGACTGCCAAGTTTTTGTGGAAAAAGGAGAGTAACCTTTGTCCCTTGTTGAGCATGTTATAAGATGAGGATCGCAGAGAAATAAAATAAAACAAATGTGGAAATAAAATATAGAAGGTACAAAATAAAATAGAGACAAAGATATATGTGGTTCACCCTGTGTGGGCTACATTCACCAGAGAACTTTACATGTCCTTCTTTTTTATTATCTAGCAAAATGAGGGGATACAACCTACAACATGCCCGCTGCAACTTCCTCTTCTTTATCTAACAATATCCTCTCTTAGAATACAATATTCACGATAATACATAGCCGCAATACAATTCCCTCATAAATGAGGGTTTCCTTATAGGGAAAAAAAAAAAAAAATTTTTTACCATTAGATCTGCGACCTTATAATGAAAGGTCCATATTGACTACAAAATTACAATATTTTACAAGGAAATGTTTCTCAATGTTTTTCTTCGGGGGAAGTGCCCCCGAATCCCCTGCTAGGGGGGGCTACAAAAATTGTTGTCGCCCCCCATAGACCCCGTTGGAGATAGTAGTTGGGGGGGAAATCCTCCCCACACCCCCCTGTTAGGGAATGGGGTCCAAACACGGTTGGAACAAACCTATAAATCAGGAAGATAATCAAGCTCCATAGCCAACAGAGAAAAAACATAATCTCTCTCATGTCATCATGATCTATCTAGGGGAATGCTAGTGGGGGAAGAATCCAAGAGAAACTGTGCCTATGGTTGGGTGGAAAAAGCAACCCCTTTCAGCAATTGCCAACTAATTTCCAAGTTTTAGATAAGTGATATTATGATTTTATATTATATTGATTGGTTTTGTTAATAAAAGATTTCTCTTGAAATATATGATGGCATAACTTGTTTATATTTATTGAACGGTAAATTTTGTAAACTTGATGACCTAGGGGCCTAGGAAATTTGAAGTAGAATTTGAATACCATTTTCTGTCAATGGATTTTGTTGAATCTTGTTTAGAAAAGGAGGACTATTATTAATGGGTTTTAAGAAAAATTGGGGTAGAAGACGAGTTGACCTTCTGTCTGAGTTATATCCGCACCAAAACTCAAAAGGGATTGTCCAAGGATCAATTCTATGAATACAGAGTCAGGATGGACTCTACAGGACTGTCGTGAACTTGCCCATCCCTTAAATTCCATTTTTCTGTTATAGAATTTGAGTTTTGTAAATAGAATATGCTTCCTTCAAACCATTATTCCAAATGACCACAGGATTGATCACACAGACTTAACCAAACCTTGGATAAGATTTAAAAGTGTAGCCCTCCGGGGCTTGTCAAATATCCATTGAACAGGGTTCTGGAACCCTTTTCTACGTGAAAAAGGAGATAAGTCTTTCGAGCTTCGAGAGTTCGCAGGTATGCGGCTCTAGGATGGTTGAACCTCACAAAAATTTAATCTTATCGAAGGAAACCTGCGAGCACGGTACCTAGATGGTCTAATCGACAACTAGTGGTTTCTGATCTGTTACCATGGGATCCTCCTTCTCATTAAAACCTAACCAACTCCTCAATCACAGGGACTTTCTACATCGTTGATCATGATAATAGATCAATGATATAATTTTCTTTCTCATCCTCTTATGGATTGACGATGGATAAGACACCTGAACCATCTACCTCATCGGACGACCAATGATATTTCGCTACTTCACAAATTCATGACTTATATAACCCTGAATCCTTCAACCTCTCTGAAGTATTACTGACCAAGGAGGTCACGAAGTAGTGAAAATCAGATGTTGTTGGTGAACACTCTTTCTTACTCTATCCTTCCACTATTCTTGATTGAACAACCAAGAAGGATCTCGAAGGATCTCAAATCGACGATCCACGTGACTTCAAGACTTCGAGATTTTGAAGTAGAGTGTCTCCTGGGCTATGGCTGAAGACCAGAATATTATTTAATTATTGGGATTAAAGAAATCTTGTGATTATCCTTAAGTATCATCGTAAGTACATGTGTGGGACCCTTTTTTGTGATTCCATAACTTCGAGGCTCTAGGTCTCTAGGAGATTTGAGGATATAAGAAGGGGTGTTAAATTTCGAAGCATTGAAGTCCCCTTAGTTTATTTTCTAGCTTCAATTTGATAGGCCCATGTACGCCTTGGGGATGTGGCATGTCTGGGTGGGTCCAAGAGGCATCGTGAGATTGGGCACAACTTAAGTGTGGGAACCCTCGTGTCAATTTTAAACCATGTGTTAAGTATGGATAAATATCAGTTGTCATATCTTTAAAGGTGGATAGAACTCCACCATAGATCCCAGTTTGGAAAGAGACTCTGGGACTTTGGGTCTCTAGGGAATTTTTAGACTTGTACAAGAATGACAAAGGGTCGATGGACTGATATTATGAAGGCCATGAGATACTCTATGAAACCATAAACCATGTCATTGTTGGGGGGTGACGAACCAGGTCACGATCGTGCCATGTCATATGGTATGAGAGAATTGAAGCTACGTGGATACCATGTGGTGAAGGGGATGGAAATTGGCCAATGACGACATGAAAAATTCATAAGGATATAAATTTCAAACCAAAGATTGATTTTGGGAAAAAAAATTATCGATGGAAAGCTCTCATTGAGCACAAGGTGATGGCATCTTCAACCGAGGAATTCATGGAATTGTAGGAAAGAGGAAAAGTTTTACCCCCATCCCTTAAAAGGCTACCTAGGGGGTTGGGTGTGTGACATACTATGATAGTTATAGACTAGAATATAACTAGACATAGAAAAGCTCGAGCTCCAAGACAATAGATCAAAGAAGCTATGAAGAAACAGTCATAGGATCTCCTAAGAAGGAAGAAGGAAAGAAAATCCAAGAAGGAAAATATATGGCACCACCCATAAGATTCAGAATTTAGAATCAACAACAACCAATAATAGAAAGACCCCGAGAAGAAGAAGGATTCAAAAGAACATCACCATTCAGAATATCTTCAACTCCCAGGTATCAAACTAATTTTCTTGATTTATGTTATTCATGTAATAATTTGTAGCACAAGGCTGTGAATTGTAGAGCCAATACCAAGAACAGAAGAAACTATGAAGGCTACACAAGAAATGGTTATCCAAGAAGGCCCCAGGAAGAACATATCATAAGCTACAATAGATTTGAATCCTTGAGTGATGAAGTAGAATGATACAAGTGTAACAACTTTGGACACGGCACCAAATATTGTAGATTCTCTATTCTTCCTGGAGAATCACAACATAATATAAATAGACACAGACAAGAACCGCAAATGATATGGATAAGGAAGCAAGATCAATTCAACACTAAAGAATGCACGCTTTCCCTACAAGCTCAACACAAGAAACTTGGATGGTATGCTGACAGTGCTTTCTCAAAGAATATGATAGGTGATAATGAAATGTTTCTATCATTGAATAAGGAAAGGTATGGATTGGTTTCATTTGGGAATAAAAACTCAGCTAGAATTATAAGAACATGCACAGTCAATCTTGGAAGAAAGAATGCCAAGGAAAAAACTGTTTTACTGGTCGAAGACACGAAGCACAATCTTCTAAGTGTAATTCAAATCTGTGATCAAGGACACAGACTTATGTTTGACTCAGAAAAATGTGAGATAAGGAAAGCAGGATCATGGAAGTTGGTGGCTATAGTTGTAAGAACTTCAAGCAACATATATGTATTAAATGAAATTGGAACAGAAAGATGTTCCCTAGGAAAGGATAATGAATGTTGGCTCTGGAACAAAAGAATGGGTCACATAAATTTTGATAACCTTATCAAAATCAATAGAAAGGAAGAAGTAAGAGAAATTCCCAAGATATTGAATCCAAAAAATACTCTATGAAAGCATTGTCTATAAAGAAAACAAATCAGAACCAAGTTCAAATCAAAAGAGTACTCCACGAAAACAACATTGTAGATTATACACATTGGCCTATGTGGACCTACAAGAATGAAGGGACTAAATGGAGAGCAATACTTCATGTTGTTGGTTGATGACTACACAATAATGACTTCAATTTTCTTTCTCATGAAGAAGTTAGAGGCATTTGAACACTTCAAGATATATAAATAGATGGTTGAAACCAAGATGGAATACAAAATAAAGTGTTTAATATTAGACAATGGAGGAGAATTTACTTCAAAGGAATTCATGAACTTCTATGATGAACATGGAATAAAAATACAGTTCTCAGCAGTTAGGACACCTCAACAAAATGGAGTTGTCAAAAGGAAGAATAGAACAGTACAAGAAATGGCTAGAACCATTTTGAAAGATCACAAGTTGGGTGACATTTTTTGGGCACAAGAAATAAATACAACAGTCCACATCTTGAACAGAGGAATGATCGGAACTAACAGTGATAATAATCCCTACGAGTTATGTAAATGAAGACCAACGAATGTGAATCATTTCAGAGTATTTGGAAGCAAATGTTATATAAAAAAAGAAGATGACAGGCTTGGAAAATTTGACTCCTGAGTAGATAAGGGCATACTAGTTGGGTATTCAAGAAAAAGAAAAGCATATAAATGTTTCAATCCAAGACTCAACAAAATCGTGGAAAGAATCATTGTAACGATTGAAAATACTAATGTATGGAAGGGAAAAGAAGGAAGCAAAGATTCAGAAGTGCAGGATGATGAGGAAGATTTGAAAGAAGAAGAAGTAGAAGAAAAAGACGATGAAGAAGAGCATCCAGAAGTAGAACAAGAAGAAGATGAGAAACAAATTCATCCTAAGACACAAATTCCTCCTAAGTACAAAAAACTCATCCATCGGAATAGATTATTGGGAATAAAGATGCAGGATTTGAAACCAGAAGAAGAATACTTTCACCATAACAACAACACCTAGCTTTGTTATCTACATTTGAATCAAGCAGTTTTGAAGAGGTCAACAAATATGAACATTGGATCAAGGCTATGGATGAAGAATTGGATCATATAGAGAATAATGACACATGGGAACTGATTCCAAGACCAAAGAACAAGAATGTGATTGCAAAAAAGTGGGTTTTCCAAAACAAACTGAACGAGGATGGACATGTAACCAAAAAAAAATCAAGGTTAGTATGCAAAGTATACACTCAAATTGAAGGCATAGATTTTGAAGAGACCTTTGTTGCAGTTTCCAAGATGGAAGAAATCATAGTTATATTACCTTATGCATGTTCCAAAAGAATCAAAGTATATCAAATGGATGTTAAGTCAACTTTTCTTAATGGAGAAATAGAAGAATAGGTCTACATCGAAAAACCAGAAGGATTTCTATTGTCGTAAATGGAAGATTATGTTTGTAGGCTAAACAAGGCATTGTATGGACTTAAGCAGGCCCCCAGAGCATGGTATTCAATATTGTACAGGTATCTACAGAAACAAGTATTGATGAAGGGCAATGTAGAAAACAATATCTACATAAAAGTGGATCGAGACAATATATTTATAATTGAAGTTTATGTAGATGGCATCATCTTCGGAAGTGATGATGATAGGATGAGTCATAAGTTTTCCAAATATATGCAAAATGAATTCAAAATGTCTTTGCTCGGTGAGTTAAATTTATTTTTGGGATTACAGATATGTCAGCGTGATAAAGGTATTTTCATCTCTTAGACCAAGTATATTAGAGAAATGTTAAAGAAGTTTTGAATGGAAGATTGAAAACCCGTGAGTACTCCTATGTATATTGGTTACAAGTTGAACAAGGATAATGAATTGAAGGATGTAGATTAGAGACTCTATAGATCAATGATTTGCTGCCTACTCTAGGTGACAACATCAAGTCCGGATGTGATGCAAGCTGTTGGACAAGTTGCAAGATTTCAAGAAACACTGAAATAAGCACATGTTATGGCGGTAAAGAGAATATTCGTATATCTCAAGGAAACAAAATAATTTGGATTATGGCATCCAAAAGGGAAATATCTAGCTTTGGTTTCCTACACATATGCAGATTGGGAAGGTAGCATTGCCGATAGAAGAATTACAAGTGGAGAAGACTTCTACTTGGGTGATTGTGTGGTATCCTAGATAAACAAGAAATAATATTCAGTATCTTTGTCCACATCAGAAGAAATATATATTGCAACGACAACTTGTTTCACTCAAGTTATTTGGATGAAGAAAACCCTCCAGGATATAAAAGTGAGGTATGATGAGCCCATTTCAATACTTTGTGATAACACCAACGCTATCACTATCTCCAAGAATCCAGTGATGCATTCCAAGACAAAACACATTCCAATCAAGTATCACTTTCTATGGGAACAAGCTACCGAGAAGAACATCAATCTAGAGTACATTGGATCAAAAAAATAGATTGGAGATGTCTTCACCAAATGTATTCCGAGGGAGAGCTTTGAGTATATTCAACAAAAAGTTGGAATATTTTCTGCCCCACAGTGATTCACATGGCTTCAAGCACATTAAGATAGGGGGAGAACAACAAAAGACTTGAATAATACAAGTCAAGAATATTTTGAATGCTTTTCATATACATCAAAGTTTTACATGAGGAAGCACCATGAAGAGAAAGAAGAAGCTTGTAGATAGGGGGAGCAGTCCTAGAGAGGATTACCCTTTGCCATCGATTCCAAAGGGGAAGAAAAATAATAGATGCATAGAAACAAAGGGAAATAATAGATGCATAGAGACAGGGAGAACAATGGTCATAGAGGGAGAAATCATCATAGGGAGATCATGAGTAGGAGCATGAGTGTTCCCATGCCATCGGTGTTGCCATCAATGCCAAAGGGGGAGATTGTTGGAAAATTGGTTTTCATTGATGTCAATGAATAGTGGATTGATGTCAACTGATGTGATGGGTGTATTTGGAGAATTCTACAAAGTGGTCCCTTTATGGCTTAGCTCTAAGCATGGCCCTCACGGGAAGACACTATGAATAATTCTACAAGAAACCCCTAATTATGGTTAAGGATCCCATAGTTGATCGTGGAATTATGTCAATAAGGATAGAGTAAATGAAGGTAACTCACTCATGGATGGATATTCCTCATCATGCCATTTTTGATGATAGGTGGTATGCCACATAGTTCCTCACAGTTGAGGATTTATGGTCTTGTGAAGTTAGAATCCCTAAAGAATGGTCAAGAAGCCCCTAGTTTGTTACAAGTATTTAATAAAAGGGTAAAGTGGTTGTAACAAGAAACTTAAGAATTCCCTAAGTTTAGGGAAAGAGGTTACCCAACAAAAGTATAAATACACCTCAAAGATTCATTCACAAGAACATTCACTCACTTATTCTATTGAATATCTTCTAGTGAAATTGTGATCTTTTGGCTAAGTTTGCGACTATAAAATATGAGGTAGCGAATAATGAGGAGTAAGGGATTTTAAAGATACATCGTACAACACTTATTTCGGTCTTGGGAATAATTAATAACAACTTGATGGGTGAATCAGTGTTCTCAAACATAGGGTTTTGGTAAATAGGGTTCCCAAAGATAGGAGGATTGTCTTTGGAAGGGATTTCTATTTCAATATTATCACCTATGTTAGGGGAAATATGAGACTATGGGACATGATTTGTATGGTCAAAGGTTTGTCCACATGAATACTGAGTATTTCTACTGGCCATATAGCTTAGTGGTACCCTCCTTCTAGCACCGAAATCTGTCTACATGATCAAAATTCCCTTCAACAGACTGATGATGCTTGTGATAGCATTAGACAGGTATTTCCGCATAGTTCTATGTGTCAAATGTGTGGAAATCGTCCAAATTCTTCTACTATTGAATTTATTTTAATTAAAGGAATTATTAAAGTAAAGTTATTTTGTTGATTAATTAATTATGTAATTAGTTAATTGAGTTATTTTAGGAAAGTGCTAAAATTACTTACAGTGAAATCTTCGCATGCAATCTAAATCTCAAGTGATATTATAAATAGATTATAAATCACGATTATGAAAGCAAGGATAGGGTGAAGGATAAGACACATTCACATAGAGATATAAAAGAAGGACATTTTCTAGTGTGGAGCCATTCGAGAGTGTAAAAGAAAAGAAGGAATTTTCCATACACATGACACACTTGACACTTGAGAGTAGAGGATTGCTTTCGAGAGGATTGGATCATGAAGGACTGTGATTCAATATCTTATATAGGTGGATAAGGAATTCCATCTAGAGATCAATTCAAGGAGAAGAGAGAACATAGGCAATGCAAGTGGTTTTCAATCAGAGGAAGCTGCATGGAAGTGTCATTTCATACAAATATTTCTACATAGGTGTTCCATACATGTACGTGGGTCACAATGGATACAATCACATACATACGTGCGTCACAATAAGGGGAATCATGTACACCTAGAAAAGGATGCAACTTAGGTTCGTACAATAGGTCAAACTTTTCCATATTTGTGTGCAGTTGTATTTCTCTCAGTGGTCCATTATCCCTATTACGAGAGCCCTGATTTCAACATAATAAAATCATTCTCAACATTGGTTTTCCCTCCAGTGTTTTTTCCATGGGTATCTACCAAAAAATATTGGTGTTTATGTGTGCATGATTTGGTTTCTTTTTTTTCTTCTGCTGCATTTTATTGAGCTTAATACTTCAATAGTGTATTTTTGTTTTATGAGTTGATAATATGATTGTATTAAGGAAATCACTAGATAAAAAAGTGCCTAGGTGCTGGAGTAATATTTTCAACACAGATAGGGGTACTCCCTAATGTAAAGTCCCAATTAGACCTCACACTATTTAGTATATGATACCTAGATAGATTCTATATTGTCTTCCATTACTAGAAATGAATTGGTATGCGAAATACAAACTCCAATATGAGTTAAATCTACATATAGAAAATGAAACTATACTAACCTATCCTAGCTAGGAGTAGACTAACTAAATAATCATATGGTTAAATTACTAATTACAGCTTGCCCTCCAAAATAGTAAGTTGTTAAGGAAAAACACGGATCAACAATACATGAACAATAAAAAATGTACAAATTAGTTTGAAACAACAATATTATTCACAACCATCAATTCATCAACTCACAACAAAAATATTAGAAAAGTAATGGGATGAAAAGTTATAACAGTCTATCAAATGAGAAACATAACCTTACAATAGTGAAAATGACAATACATAAAATGGAAGTTGTTCACAACATGCACATCACATACACTAGATTGTTTCTTCTCCGAAATATCCCTAAGGGCTTCTTCCCATTAAAATCTCATAAGTAGTTCCAAAAATTACAAAAAAAGTAAGAATGTTTTCAAAATGGTGCTCTTGGGAGTATATAGCTAATGATTTGCAACTGATTCTTGTGATTTATTGGATTCTCATTGGCAGTTACAACCCCTGGACTTGCCTAATTTGTATTTTCCTACTTTGTACATTATACATTTCAACTAGAAAAATAAATATCATTCATATCCATCAACTTTCTCCTTGAAGTGTGTAGTCCATACTCCATGATAGTAAACAAATCAAATTATTCTCCTAAAGATTAAGTATTCTAATGTAACCTCATATATAGTTTCATCTTAGGACAAAGTTTCCATTCCATTTTTTAATGTTACCAGAAAGGAACTAAGAAATTTTTTATCTTTAAATGGGGTAGTAATGTATTCCTTCAGCAAAAATTGGGTAACCATTTTCATCATTCCCATGGATATTATCCTTGAGTGCAATTTGGATTCAAGATCTGCAAAAATTTATTCAGGTAGCCTTGGCTTCCCTAGATCTCCAATCTTGGGTGATATGCATCTATATGTTAGCCTCTCTACTACTATGTGGATATGCTTGCAATGAATTATCAATTTCAAAATGTCATTTTCAAGTTCCTTCCCTCCTTTCTAACACTTTGAAAGGGATTCATAGTTCAACTTACTTTCCTTCTCAATCATCATGGGAAGCTCTCGTGGTGCATCTGGATTTTATTTTTTTCATTTCTTCAAATTGCCCATGCTTATGTGGACTCCTTCCAACTCTACATTTTTGGTCTTGACTTTATTTTCTATTGCTAGTAGTTATGTGGAAGTGTCCTAGAAATATTTGAGGCTGGTGTGTGTATATATATATATATATATATATATATATATA
>JASDQU010372362.1:76588-96504 GCA_032191745.1 Picea mariana
TATTCACATAGGTTGAAAGTCGAGGAGCAAAGCAAGAACAGGTTGTCATTGCAGCAGAACAATGTCTAGAAGGGCATGTGAATGACGCAGTGATTCAGGAGTTCACTGAGAAAGAGGTCGTCGCACAACAACCAGTCAAAGAAGCTCGAGCCAAGCTCAAGGCATTCGAAGCAGAACTGCTTAGATTAGAGTGACTCGGGACGAGTCATAGGTGAGTGTTGGGGGCATGTTGGCCCTTGACCAAGTTTTGGGAGATTCTTGGTCATATTGACCTATTTTGGGACTTCGACAGCCTATCGAAGGAGGAGCGCAAGAGGAAGTGGGGATCAAGGGATCTCAACCCACTTTTGGGTCCTTTTTGGGCTTTTGGGATTATGTAATGGGATTGGGATGTCGTCCCATGGGTTTACCCATGCTTAGGCCTATTTTGTAATGTATAAATAAAAGGCTAGGCAATGTAAGAAGTAGTTGGATAGGAATCTATGTGAGTGTATGCTAAGTGCAAGTAGGGTCTGTAAGTGCTTTGTGCATGACTGTAAGAGACTTATAGAGCTAAGTGTAGGTCCTTGTAACAGATTGTGTAAGGTTGAGTGTTGTAATGCAAGGAAGAAGGATCTAGCGAGATGCATAGATCTTATGTCCTGTGCGGAGTAGGGTTTTGATGGCTATGTGCTTGTAACCGATTGACTAAAGATAATAAAGAAGAAGAGTTGGTAGGCATAGCCCCAGGGTGGGGGTGAACCACATAAACATTGTGTTGTCTTGCTTTGTGCTTGTCTTAATATGTTTATGTCTTCTTTGCTAAGTGCTTTGATGTATTCAGATAGATCTTCTTATGCTTAGTTCTAATGACATGTGAGGATATTAGATCTGATCCATATGAATGTGCTGAGTGCTTGATCTGCTAGATTTGACCTACCTATTGATGCTAAGTGCTTGAGTACGTTATATCAGTGTGAATGCTGTGAAGCCCTGTTTTATTAGTGAAGTGATTATTGATTGTATAATGAGGGACTGACGGTGCTAAGTTCTTTATGAAGTAGTAAAATCACAAATCTATGTCCTAACTAAGGATGCAGACACCTGAGTCTTGCAACCACCCCTGCCTCTACCTTGGGTGAGACTTCATCTGCTTCACAGGTGTTTCCGAAAGGGTCGGTAGTTAGGGCTTTGTTGGTGCATTGTTGTAGTGTTGAACCCTTGGTTTGTGCCTATGCCACCAATGCAATTTCATTGTGAATCGGTTGTCCACCCCAAAAAAACTAAGCATACTTCCTTTAGGATCTTACAACATGTTTCTTGGCATGGATTGGTTGGGTGCCCATAAATCCAAGTTAGATTGTTACAATAAAACATTTGAATGTGAAGATGAAGAAGAGGAGGAAAGAACCCTACAAAGAATTCAAAAAATTGTCTCAATGAGATAAGTCTCAGCCCTTCAAGTGAAGAAGTACTGCAGAAAAGGATGTCCTTTGTATGCAATACAAGTACTTAACTATGTTGAGAATAGTACAATAAGACTAGAGGACCACCCTATATTAAGAGGTTATAAAGATGTGTTTCTAGAAGAGGTACCAGGTCTACCTCCAAGAAGAGATATTGATTTCTCAATATAACTTGTACCTAGGGTAGTGCCAATGTATAGAGTACCCTATTGAATTAGTACACCAGATCTAGCTGAGCTGAAACTGAAACTAAAGGAGATGTTAGACAAAGTCTACATCCAGCCTTGGGGTGCACAATGTTTTTTTGTAAAGAAGAAGGATGGCACACTCAATTTGTGCATAGACTATAGAAAACTCAACAACATGAACATTAAGAACAAGTATCCCTTTCTACAAATTGATGACCTATTTGACCAGCTAAGGGGTGCTACAATATTCTCCAAAATTGACTCAAGGTCTGGATTTCATCAAGTCCGAATTAAGGATGAAGACATCCATAAAACAACCTTTAGGACAATATATGGGAACTATGAATTTGTGGTGGTGCCATTCAGGCTTACCAATGCACAAACCTCCTTTATGTCCTTGATGAATAATGTACTTGGTAAATTCTTGAACAGATTTGTGTTGGTATTCATGAATGACATTCTTATCTATTCTAAGAGAAGAGAAGAGAATGAAGAAAACCTCAAGTCATTGCTTCAAGTTCTAAGAGAACACAAGCTCTATGCAAAGTTTAGTAAGTGTGATTTATTTTCAAAAAGGGTTAATTGCTTGAGCCATGTCATCAGTGAGGAAGGAGTGGAAGTTGACCCTGACAAGATCAAATCCATCATGGATTGGCCTACACCAAGGGATGTCTCTGATATCAGGTCCTTTATGGGCCTAGAGGGATACTATAGGAGGTTCATAAATGGGTTCTCCATGATTGGTTGTCCAATCACCTCCCTACAAAAAAATGGAGTTAAATTCGTTTGGACAACAGAGTGTGAGGAGAGTTTTCACCAACTAAAACACCTTTTAACCAATGCACCAGTGCTGAAAATTGCAGACCCAAACAAGGACTTCCTGGTGTGTATAGATGCCAACAAGGAAGGACTCGGAGGAGTCCTAATGCAAGAAGGGCATGTAATCTGTAATGAATCCACAAAATTAAATGAACATGAAATAAATTATGTGACCCAAGACTTGAAATTGGATTCCATAGTGCATGCTTTAAAAATGTGGAGGCATTACCTCCTAGGAATAATATTCATACTTATGACAGACCACAGTGGGTTGAGATACTTGTTTGACCAGCCCAAAATTAATGCTAGCAAATCTAAGTGGATGGATCTTCTTAGTGAATTTGATTTTGAAATCAAACATATTAAGGGGAAGGAAAACAAAGTGGTTGATTCCCTCATTAGAAGTATGAAAGTGATTCACTTGGCACCTGTGAGTACCTATGCATCAAACATCAAGGATAGGTTCATAAGTGCACAAGAAGTAGATGAGTTCTTCAAAACTGTGAAATCATGCATAGAGAAAGAGCCCACAAGGATAAATTATGAGGGATATCAATTGTTGAATGATGGCCTACTAACTTACAAAGATAGGTTGTATATCCCAAATTGTGACTAATTGAAGAGGTTCATATTGGATGAACTACATAAAATAGCATACATTGGTCACCTTGGTTATCAGAATATTATCACAACCACTAAGAATATTATCACAACCAACATAGTTGACTACTTGGATAAATGATTAGAATGTCAACAGGTTAAGGTGGAGAACATGCACCCAACATGTGTGTTGTGGCCCCTACAAACTCCAGAGTGGAAATGAGAAACCATCTCCATGGATTTTATCACCTGATTTCCTAAATCAACCAAGAAGAATGATGCCATTATGGTAGTTGTGGATAAGTTGAGAAAGGATGCTCACTTTATTCTTGTGAAGTCAACTTGCAAGGAAATAGATATTTCCAATATCTTCATGAAATAAATATTTAGACTGCATGGCATTCCTAAGGAAATCATATCAGACATAGATACAAAATTTACTTCATTTTTTTGGAAATCTCTATTTGTTGGTTTTGAAACTAAATTTCTATTTAGTACAACCTATCACCCTCAAATGGATGGACAAACAGAGAGGGTAAATCATGTATTAGAGGAAATTTTAAGGATGCATGTTATGCATCATCCCAGGAGGTGGGAAGAGTCATTGATATCAAGAGTCATTGAAGATGAGCCATTTTTAGGCTCTCTATGGTAGACAATGAAACATCCCAATCAATTGGAATAACCTAGTAGACAGAATAATACTTGGATCAAAACTACTAAAATAAATGGAACAACAAGTAGTTAGAATCAAACAAAATATGAAGATAGCTCGAGACAGACAGAAGAGCTATGAAAACAAAAATAGGTCTCCTAGAAAGTTCAAAGTAGGGGATCATATGTATCTCCGAATTAGACCAAGAAGAAGTTCCTTGAGAATGGGAACTTGTGCCAAGTTGGAACCTCGATTTTATGGACCTTTTGAAATTCTGAACAGAGTGGGACCTGTAGCATATAAAATAGCACTTCCTCCCACAGTGAAAGAACATAATGTTTTCCATGTTTCATTACTAAAGAAATATGTACATGATTCTAATCATATAATTGACTAGTTTGTGATCCAAGTGGAATGAGAGGGAGAATTCCTGCCATAAACACAATGCATACTAGATCGAAAAGAGAATTAAGTCAGGAACATAACCATTTCCCAGGTCAAGGTGTAGTGGAAACACTTTGGACGAGATGAAGCCACTTGTGAATTGGAGGATTTCATGAAACATGCATACCCGTTTTTGTTCACTATTGTACATAAAAACCACAGTGGCCAGTAGAACATCGGGGCAGTGTTCCTTTTAATGGGGAGGGGATTATAACACCCTTTTTACCCCAAGATTGTAAATATTATTATTATTGTGAACAAGACTATGGACATATTTGTCATGTGGATGTTGGAAAAACAATGAACCTTGCTATAGAAGATAATGTATATATTTTGTTATTGAATAAAAGGAAATTGTGGCATGATTGTTGAAATAGGGTTTCTACTATAGATCACGATCCATGAGAGGGGATGGTAAGGGGAATTGATAATGTTTGAGATGACCCCTACCTGGCCGTTACTCCCTTGAATATAAATTGCTCAGACCCAAAACAATCTTATGGCCCATAAAAATTAATTACTAGTCAGACTGGTAGTTGGGAAGTCTTTCCTCAAAAGTCAATGAGAATATGGGTAGAGTACCCATCTGGAAACTTCTTGATCTGAACCATGAAATATTGCTAGGGAAGGTAAGAAAAGAAAGTAAAATTGTGGGTAGAGGAAAGAGGGGACACACAAATGGGTCTGAGGACCATTCCTGAAGAAGAGAAGAGCACACGAGGCTCTCTGGTTCTGAAGAGAAATGAGAAACAAGTTGTTTTGGGTACATGAGAGACTGGAAAGTGTTTTCTAATCAAGTTGAAAAACATAGTTGCAATGATTGAGTGAGTGATCATGATAGACTCCCTTTCTTGGTGGACAAAAAACTGGACTGCCAAGTTTCTGTGGAAAAAGGAGAGTAACCTTTGTCCCTTGTTGAGCATGTTATAAGATGAGGATCGTGGAGAAATAAAATAAAACAAATGTGGAAATAAAATATAGAAGATACAAAATAAAATAGAGACAAATATATATGTGGTTCACCCAGTGTGGGCTACATCCACCAGAGAACTTTACAAGTCCTTCTTTTTTATTATCTAGCAAAATGAACGGATACAACCTACAACATGCCCGCTGCAACTTCCTCTTCTTTATCTAACAATATCCTCTGTCAGAATACAATATTCATGATAATACATAGCCACAATACAATTCCCTCATAAAATAGGGTTTACTTATAGGGAAAAAAAACCTAAAATAACTTTTACCGTTAGATCTATGACCTTATAATGAAAGGTCCATATTGACTACAAAATTACAATATTTTACAAGGAAATGTTTCTCAATGTTTCTCTTCGGGGGAAGTGCCCCCGAATCCCCTTTCAGGGGGGGCTACAAAAATTGTCGTCACCCCCCCATAGACCCTACTAGAGATAGTAGTTGGGGGGGATATCCCCCCCCACACCCCCCATTAGGGAATGGGTTCCAAACATGGTTGGAACAAACCTCTGAATCAGGAAGATAATCAGGCTCCATAGCCAATAGAGAAAAAACATAATCTCTCTCATGTCATCATGATCTATCTAGGGGAACACTAGTGGGGGCAGACTCCAAGAGAAACTGTGCCTATGGTTGGGTGGAAAAAGCAACCCTTTTCAGCAATTGCCAACTAATTTCCAAGTTTCAGATAAGTGATATTATGATTTTATATTATATTGATTGGTTTTGTTAATAAATGAGTTCTCTTGAGCTATATGATGGAATAACTTGTTTATCTTTATTGAATGGTAAATTTTGTAACCTTGATGACCTAGGGTCCTAGGAAATTTGAAGTAGAATTTGAATACCATATTCTGTCAATGGATTTTGTTGAATCTTGTTTAGAAAAGGAGGACTATTATTAATGGGTTTTAAGAAAAATTGGGGTAGAAGATGAGTTGACCTTCTATCTGAGTTCTATCCGCACCAAAACTCAAAAGGAATTGTCCAAGGATCAATTCTGTGAATACAAAGTCAGGATGGACTCTATGGGACTGTCGTGAACTTTCCCATCCCTCAAATTCCATTTTCCTGTTATAGAATTTGATTTTTGTAAATAGAATATGCTTCCTTCAAACCATTATTCCAAATGACCACAAGATCGATCACACATACTTAACCAAACCTTGGATAAGATTTAAAAGTGTAGCCCTCTGGGGATTGTCAAATACCCATTGAACAGGGTTCTGGAACCCTTTTCTATGTGAAAAAGGAGCTAAGCCTTTCGAGCTTTGAGACTTGATAGGTATGCGGATCTAGGATGGTTGAACCTCACAAAAATTTAATCTTATTGAAGGAAACCTGTGAGCACGGTCCCCGGATGGTCTAATCGACAACTAGTGGTTAATGATCTGTTACCATGGGGTCCTCCTTCTCGTTAAAACCTAACCAACTCCTCAGTCACAGGGACTTTCTATATCGTTGATCATGATCATAGATCAATGATATAATTTTATTTCTCATCCTCTTATGGATTGACGATGGATAAGACACCTGAACCATCTACCTCATTGGACGACCAATGAGATTTCGCTACTTGACAAATTCACGACTTATATAACCCTGAATCCTTCAACCTCTTCGGATTATTACCGACCAAGGAGGTCACGAAGTAATGAAAATCAAATGTTGTTGGTGAACACTCTTGCTTATTCTATCCTTCCACTATTCCTGATTGAACAACCAAGAAGGATCTCGAAGGATCTCAAATCGACAATCCACGTGACTTCAAGACTTCGACCTTCGTGACTTCAGGATTTTGAAGTAGAGTGTCTCCTGGGCTATGGATGAAGACCAACATATTATTTAATTATCGGGATTAAATAAATCTTGTGATTAGCCTTAAGTATCATTGTAAGTACATGTGTGGGGGCCTTTTTTCGCGAGTCCATAACTTTGGGGCTCCGGGGCTCTCAGAGATTCGAGGATATAAGAAGGGGTGTTAAATGTCGAAGCATTGAAGTCCCCTTAGTTTAGTTTCCAGCTCCGATTTGATAGGCCCATGTACGCCTTGGGGATGTGGCATGTTTGGGTGGGTCCACGAGGCATTGTGAGATTGGGTGCAAATTAAGCGTGGGAACCCTCGTGTCAATTTTAAACCATGTGTTAAGTATGGATAAATATCAGTTGTCATATCTTTAAAGGTGGATAGAACTCCATCATAGATACCAGTTTGGAAAGAGACTCTGGGACTTTGGGTCTCTAGGGAATTTTTAGACCTGTACAAGAATGACAAAGGGTCGATGGACTGATATTATGAAGACCAGGAGATACTCTATGAAACTAGAAACCATGTTATCGTTGGGGGGTGACAAACCAGGTCACGATCGTTCCATGTCATATGGTATGAGAGAAGTGAAGCTACGTGGATACCATGTGGTGAAGGGGATGGACATTGGCCAATGACGGCATGAAAACTTCAGAAGGATATAACTTTCAAACCGAAGTTCAATTTTGGGAAAAAATGTTATCGATGGAAAACTCTCATTGAGAACAAGGTGATGGCATCTTCAACCGAGGAATTTAGGGAATTGTAGGAAAGAGGAAATTTTTTACCCCCATCCCTTAAAAGGCTACCTAGGGGGTTGGGTGTGTGACATACTATGATAGTTCTAGACTAGAATATAACTAGACATAGAAAGGCTCGAGCTCCAAGACAATAGATCAAAGAAGCTATGAAGAAACAGTCATAGGATCTCCTAAGAAGGAAGAAGGAAAGAAAATCCAAGAAGGAAAAGATATGGCACCACCCATAAGATTCAGAATTTAGAATCAACAACAACCAATAATAGAAAGACCCCGAGAAGCAGAAGGATTCAAAAGAACATCACCATTCAAAATATCTTCAACTCCCAGGTATCAAACTAATTTTCTTGATTTATGTTATTCATGTAATAATTTTCAGCACAAGGCTGTGAATTGTAGAGCCAATACCAATAATAGAAGCAACTATGAAGGCTACACAAGAAATGGTTATCCAAGAAGGCCCCAGGAAGAACATATCATAAGCTACAACAGATTTGAATCCTTGAGTGTTGAAGTAGAATGATACAAGTGTAACAACTTTGGACACATCACCAAATATTGTAGATTCTCTATTCTTCCTAGAGAATCACAACATAATATAAATAGCCATAGACAAGAATTGCAAAGGATATGGATAAGGAAGCAAGATCAATTCAACACTGAAAAATGCACGCTTTCCTTACAAGCTCAACACAAGAAACGTGGATGGTATGTTGATAGTGCTTGCTCAAAGAATATGACAGGTGATAATGAAATGTTTCTATCATTGAATAAGGAAAGGGATGGATTGGTTTCATTTGGGAATAAAAACTCAACCACAATTATAAGAACATGCACAGTCAAGCTTGGAAGCAAGGATGCCAAGGAAAAAACTGTTTTACTATTCGAAGACATGAAGCACAATCTTCTAAGTGTAATTCAAATTTGTGATCAAGGACACAGACTTATGTTTGACTCAGAAAAATGTGAGATAAGGAAAGCAGGATCATGGAAGTTGGTGGCTATAGTTGTAAGAACTCCAAGCAACATATATGTACTAAATGAAATTGGAACATAAAGATGTTCCCTAGGAAAGGATAATGAATGTTGGCTCTGGAACAAAAGAATGGGTCACATAAATTTTGATAACCTTATCAAAATCAACAGAAAGCAAGAAGTAAGAGAAATTCCCAAGATATTGAATCCAAAAAATACTCTATGAAAGCATTGTCTATAAAGAAAACAAATCAGGACCAAGTTCAAATCAAAAGAGTACTCCACAAAAACACCATTGTAGATTATACACACTGGCCTATGTGGACCTACAAGAATGAAGGGACTAAATGGAGAGCAATACTTCATGTTGTTGGTTGATGACTACACAATAATGACTTCAATTTTCTTTCTCATGAAGAAGTTAGAGGCATTTGAACACTTCAAGATATATAAACAGATGGTTGAAACCAAGATGGAATAAAAAATAAAGTGTTTAATATTAGACAATGGAGGAGAATTTATTTCAAAGGAATTCATGAACTTCTACGATGAACATGGAATAAAAATACAGTTTTCAGCAGTTAGGACACCTCAACAAAATGGAGTTGTCAAAAGGAAGAATAGAACAATACAAGAAATGGCTAGAACCATTTTGAAAGATTACAAGTTGGGTGACATTTTTTGGGCACAAGAAATAAATACAACAGTCCACATCTTGAACAGAGGTATGATCAGAACTAACGGTGATAACAATCCCTACGAGTTATGGAAAGGAAGACCAACGAATGTGAATCATTTCAGAGTATTTGGAAGAAAATGTTATAAAAAAAAAGAAGATGACAGGCTTGGAAAATTTGACTCCTGAGTAGATAAGGGCATACTAGTTGGGTATTCAAGAAAAAGAAAAGCATATAAATGTTTCAATCCAAGACTCAACAAAATCGTGGAAAGCATCATTGTAATGATTGAAAATACTGATGTATAGAAGGGAGAAGAAGGAAGCAAAGATTCATAAGTGAAGGATGAAGAGAAAGATTTGAAAGAAGAAGAAGTAGAAGAAGAAGACGATGAAGAAGAGCATCCAGAAGCAGAACAAGAAGATGAGAAAAAAATTCATCCTAAGACAAAAATTCCTCCTAAGTACAAAAAACTCATCCACCGGAATAGATTATTGGGAATAAAGATGCATGATTTGAAACCGGAAGAAGAATACTTTCACCATAACAACAAAACCTAACATTGTTATCTACATTTGAATCAAGCAGTTTTGAAGAGATCAAAAAATATGAACATTGGATCAAGGCTATGAAGAATGGATCATATAGAGAATAATGACACATGGGAACTGATTCCAAGACCAAAGAACAATAATTTGATTGGAAAAAAGTGGGTTTTCCGAAACAAACTGAATGAGGATGGACAGGTAACCAAAAAAAAATCAAGGTTAGTATGCAAAGTATACACTCAAATTGAAGGCATAGATTTTGAAGAGACCTTTGTTGTAGTTTCCAAGATGGAAGCAATCAGATTTATATTACCTTATGCATGTTCCAAAAGAATCAAAGTATATCAAATGGATGTTAAGTCAACTTTTCTTAACGGAGAATTAGAAGAATAGGTCTACATCGAAAAACCAAAAGGATTTATATTGTCATAAAGGGAAGATTATGTTTGCAGGCTAAACAAGGCATTGTATGGACTTAAGCAGGCCCCCAGAGCATGGTATTCAAGATTGTATAGGTATCTACAACAACAAGTATTCATGAAGGGAAATGTAGAAAACAATATCTACATAAAAGTGGATCGAGAAAATATATTGATAATTGAAGTTTATGTAGATGGCATCATCTTCGAAAGTGATGATGATAGGATGAGTCATAATTTTTCCAGATATATGCAAAATGAGTTCAAAATGTCTTTGCTCGGTGAGTTGAATTCATTTTTGGGATTACAGATATGTCAGCGTGATAAAGGTATTTTCATCTCTTAGACCAAGTATATTAGAGAAATGTTAAAGAAGTTTGGAATGGAAGATTGAAAACCCGTGAGTACTCCTATGTATACTGGTTACAAGTTGAGAAAGGATAATGAATTGAAGGATGTAGATTAGAGACTCTATAGATCAATGATTTGCAGCCTACTCTATGTGACAACATCAAGACCGGATGTGATGCAAGCAGTTGGACAAGTTGCAAGATTTCAAGAAACACTGAAATAAGCACATGTTATGGCGGTAAAGAGAATATTCAGATATCTCAAGGCAACAAAATAATTTGGATTATGGCATCCAAAAGGGAAATATCTAGCCTTGGTTTCTTACACATATGCAGATTGGGAAGGTAGCATTGACGATAGAAGAATTACAAGTGGAGCAAACTTCTACTTGCGTGATTTTGTGGTATCTTGGATAAGCAAGAAATAATATTCAGTATCTTTGTCCACATCAGAATCAATATATATTGCAACGACAACTTGTTTCACTCAAGTTATTTGGATGAAGAAAACCCTCCAGGATATACAAGTGAGGTATGATGAGCCCATTTCAATACTCTGTGATAACAACAACGCTATCAGTATCTCCATGAATCCAGTGATGCATTCCAAGAAAAAACACATTCCAATCAAGTATCACTTTCTATGGGAACAAGCTACTGAGAAGAACATCAAGCTAGAGTACATTGGGGCAAAAAAACAGATTGGAGATGTCTTCACCAAATGTATTTCGAGGGAGAGATTTGAGTATATTCAACAAAAAGTTGGAATATTTTCTGCCCCACAGTGATTCACATGGCTTCAATCGCATTAAGATAGGGGGAGAACAACAAAATACTTGAATAATACAGGTCAAGAATATTTTGAATGCTTTTCATATACATCAAAGTTTTACATGAGGAAGCACCATGAAGAGAAAGAAGAAGCTTGTAGATAGGGGGAGTAGTCCCAAGGAGGATTACCCTTTGCCATCGATTCCAAAGGGCCAGAAAAAGAACAAATGCATAGAAACAAATAGAAATAATAGATGTGTAGAGACAGGGGGAACAATGGTCACAAAGGGAGAAATCATCATAGGGAGATCATGAACAGGAGCATGAGTGTTCCTATGCCATCGATGTTGTCATCAATGCCAAAGGGGGATATTGTTGGAAAATTGGTTTTCATTGATGTCAATGAATAGTGCATTGATGTCAACTAATGTGATGGGTGTATTTGGAGAATTATACAAAGTGGTCCCCTTATGGCTTAGCTCTAAGCATGGCCCTCACGGGAAGACAATTTGAATAATTATACAAGAAACCCCTAATTATGGTTAAGGATCCCATAGTTGATCGTGGAATTATGTCAATAAGGATAGAGTAAATGAAGGTAACTCACTCATGGATGGATATTCCTCATCATGCCATTTTTTGTGATAGGTGGTATGCCACGTAGTTCCTCGCAGTTGAGGATTTATGGTCTTGTGAAGTTAGAAGCCCTAAAGAATGGTCAAGAAGCCCCTAGTTTGTTACAAGTATTTAATAAAAGGGTAAAGTGGTTGTAACAAGAAACTTAAGAATTCCCTAAGTTTAAGGAAAGAGGTTACCCAAAAAAAGTATAAATACACCTCAAAGATTCATTCACAAGAACATTCACTCACTTATTCTATTGAATATCTTCTAGTGAAATTGTGATCTCTTGGCTAAGTTTGCGACTATAAAATATGAGGTAGCGAATAATGAGGAGTAAGGGATTTTCAAGATACATCATACAACACTTATTTCAGTCTTGGGAATAATTAATAACAACTCGATGGGTGAATCAGTGTTCTCAAACACAGGGTTTTGGAAAATAGGGTTCCCAAAGATAGGAGGATTGTCTTTGGAAGGGATTTCTATTTCAATATTATCACCTATGTTAGGGGAAATATGAGACTATGGGACATGACTTGTATGGTCAAAGGTTTGTCCACATGAATACCGAGTATTTCTACCAGCCATACAACTTAGTGGTACCCTCCTTCTAGCACTGAAATATGTCAACATGATAAAAGTTCCCTTCAACATACTGATGATGCTTGTGGTAGCATTAGACAGGTATTTCCGCACAGTTATATGTGTCTAGATGTGTGGAAATCATCCAAATTCTTCTACTATTGAATTTATTTTAATTAAAGGAATTATTAAAGTAAAGTTATTTTATTGATTAATTAATTATGTAATTAGTTAATTGAGTTATTTGAGGAAAGTGCTAAAATTACTTAAAGTGAAATCTTTGCATGCAATCTAAATCTCAAGTGAGATTAGAAATAGATTATAAATCATGATTATGAAAGCAAGGATAGGGTGAAGGATAAGACACATTCACACAGAGATAGAAAAGAAGGACTTTTTCTAGTATGAAGCCATTCGAAAGTGTAAAAGCAAAGAAGGAATTTTCCATACACACACTTGACACTTGAGAGTAGAGGATTACTTTCGAGAGGATTGGATCATGAAGGACTCTGATTCAATATCTTATATAGGTGGATAAGGAAGCCCATCTAGAGATCAGTTCAAGGAGAAGAGAGAACATAGGCAATGCAAGTGGTTTTCAATCAGAGGAAGCCGCATGGAAGTGTCGTTTCATACAAATATTTTTGCATAGGTGTTCCATACATGTACGTGGATCACAATGGATACAATCGCATACATACTTGGGTCACAATAAGGGGAATCATGTACACCTAGAAAAGGATGCAATTTAGGTTCGTACAATAGGTCAAACTTTTCCATATTTGTGTGTAGTTGTATTTCTCTCAGTGGTCCATCATCCCTATTACAAGAGCCCTGATTTCAGCATAATAAAATCATTCTCAACACTGGTTTTCCCTCCAGTGTTTTTTCCATGGGCATCTACCAAAAAATATTGGTGTTTATGTGTGCATGATTTGGTTTCTTTTTTTTCTTCTGATGCATTTTATTGAGCTTAATACTTCAATAGTGTATTTTTGTTTTATGAGTTGATAATATGATTGTATTAAGGAAATCACTAGATAAAAAAGTGCCTAGGTGCTAGAGTAATATTTTCAACATAGATAGGGGTACTCCCTAATGTAAAGTCCCAATTAGACCTCACACTATTTAGTATAGGATACCCATATAGATTCTATCTAGTCTTCCATTACTAGAAATGAATTGGTATGTGAAATACAAAGTCCAATATGAGCTAAATCTACATATAGAAAATGAAACTATTCTAACCTATCCTAGCTAGGAGTAGACTAACTAAATAATCATATGGTTAAATTACTAATTATAGCTTGCCCTCCAAAATAGTAAGTTGTTAAGGAAAAACACAGATCAACAATACATGAACAATAAAAAATGTACAAATTAGTTTGAAACAACAATATTATTCACAACCATCAATTCATCAACTCACAACAAAAATATTAGAAAAGTAATGGGATGAAAAGTAATAACAGTCTATCAAATGAGAAACATAACCTTGCAATAGTGAAAATGACAGTACATAAAATGGAAGTTGTTCACAACATGCACATCACATACACTAGATTGTTTCTCCTCCAAAATATCCCTAAGGGCTTCTTTCCATCAAAATCTCATAAGTAGTTCCAAAAATTACAAAAAAAGTAAGAATTTTTTCAAAATGGTGCTCTTGGGAGTATATAGCCAATGATTTGCAACTTGTTCTTGTGATTTATTGGATTCTCATTGGCAGTTACAACCCTTGGACTTGCCTAATTTGTATTTTCCTACTTTGTACATTATACATTTCAACTAGAAAAATAAATATCATTTATATCCATCAACTTTCTCCTTGAAGTGTGTAGTCCATACTCCATGATAGTAAACAAATCAAATTATTCTCCTAAAGAGTAAGTATTCTAATGTAACCTCATATATAGTTTCATCTTAGGACAAAGTTTCCATTCCATTTTTTAATGTTACCAGAAAGGAACTAAGAATTTTTTTATCTTTAAATGGGGTAGTAATGTATTCCTTCAACAAAAATTGGGTAACCATTTTCATCATTCCCATGGATATTATCCTTGAGTGCAATTTGGATTCAAGATCTGCAAAAATTTATTCAGCTAGCCTTGGTTGCCCTAGATCTCCAATGTTGGGTGATATGCATCTATATGTTAGCCTCTCTACTACTGTGTGGATACGCTTGCAATGAATTATCAATTTCAAAATGTCATTTTCAAGTTCCTTCCCTCCTTTCTAACACTTTGAAAGGGATTCATAGTTCAACTTACTTTCCTTCTCAATCATCATGGGAAGCTCTTGTGGTGCATCTGGATTTTATTTTTTCCATTTCTTCAAATTGTCCATGCTTATGTGGACTCCTTCCAGCTCTACATTTTTGGTCTTGACTTTATTTTCCATTGCTATTAGTTGTGTGGAAATGTCCTAGAAATATTTGAGGCTGGTGTATATATATTTTTTATATCGGCCTTTAGTTATTGTTATGCTTAAGTGGTTGTTTCTTTAAATTCAAGAATACTAGCCCTATCTCCTTAATAATATCTCACTTCTTATTCTAGTCTATTTACTTTGGATTTACACTCTTTGATTTCCTTAGACATGTCTATAAGGTTATGTTCAGAGGCTTGGATGAATGCCACTCTTGATAAAGCTATGTCCAGGGGATCTCCATCAATTTTTTCAACTATGGGTATCTCTTTGGTGATTGAAAGTGCGAGAGCACCAGTAATAAGAAGTCTCCTTATAGTTTTCTTCAGATTTTATCCCTAGGCCTTATCAAATATGAAAGAGTCAATATATTCCACTCTGCTAACCTTGGAGGGTGTAAATTCTCATATTCCTAGCTCCCACAATGGAAAATGACCTCCAGTCAAGGGTGTGCTAGAAGAAGTCTTAGGATTATTGGTATCCATTAGATTAGTGTTTTGTGATTCCTCCTAAGCTTTCCTTTCACCTTCTTCCTTTTCTCTCCTTTCTTCTTCCTCGCATTTGAGTTTTTCTTCTTTCTCTTTATAAAGTCTTATTTTATCTTGTTCTTCCTCCTCTTTCCTCTTCTTCTATGATTTTTCTGTTGTTGCTTCTTGTTGAAGTGTGAATGCTTCATATTCCTTTTCTATCCTTTCCTTTTCTTTTTTTTTCTCTAGTTTCTTCTTACTTTTGTAATTTTTCTCTGTGTTGAGATCTTCGTCTCATCCTGTAAAGGAATTTGTCATAATTGGTTTCCTTTTTATCGATTTCTTCCTCTTCCCATGTTTCAGATTCATAGGGCCACCTATATTTGCAGTTCTGACAATGTTGGCTCACAATTTTCATGGGGTCATGCTTGTGGAATATTTCTTCCCAAAAATGGAATGTTTCTAGAATGTTAGCTTCATCTTGTGCCTATCTGGTGTCTTTAAAACTATAGGATCCCAAGCAGAAAGACATTGGTGGCCATGGTTATTTTTTTATCTCTAGAAAAAGCTCCTCCAACTCCATTCACCAAGTTTTGATATACTACCTCTTATAGGAGCAACTTATCAGGGACAATTTTAAGTATGTTAATTAATATTCAATATTAATAAATTTTATATTTTATAATATTTTAATTTATAAAAAATATTATGTTTTTATTTTATATTAAAATATATAACTAAAGTGTTGGGGGTGTACATCGTTTGGTTGTTAAGGAAATATTTATTAAGTAGTTGGTTCAAACCTTTATTAACCATGTATACCTCACTTGCGTGTGCTGAAAATTGTATTGGTAGCATCAAAATCTACCCGTGTCAAGCAAGTACTAGTACACCTTAATTACTAATTCTAACAAATATTATATATAATTAATTATTGTATTAAAATTATAATTATTTACTTCAAATAAGATTTAACATATTTATTAATTATTTTTAAAATAACGTATATAAAAGACAATTCATTTAAAAAAAAATGAAAACTTTTGAACATGGCACTCAATGTCATCCGTCCAAAAAAATATTATATATAATTAATTATTGTATTAAAATTATAATTATTTACTTCAAATAAGATTTAAGATATTTATTAATTATTTTTAAAATAACGTATATAAAAGACAATTCATTTAATAAAAAATGAAAACTTTTGAACATGGCACTCAATGTCATCCGTCCAAAAAAAATCGGCATGATAAACACCTTAACACTTTTTCCCAATTAATAAGTAATATCCAAGATATTCAAAGTGGTGTTGTAATTTGATATTACTCATGAATACATACAAAATGGATGTTAAAACCAAACTCAATATTGTTCTCAATTGAATTTTTAAATCTAAAGTAATTATATGCCCATAATGTTAGCTTCATCTTCATCTTGTGCCTATTTGGTGTCTTTAGCTCCATCTTGTTTCTATATGGTGTCTTTAAAACTGTAGGATCCCAAGTAGAAAGGCATCAGTGGCCATGGTTGTCTTTTTATCTCTAACAAGGGATCCTCCAACTCCATTCACCAAGTTTTGATATGCTACCTTTTATAGGACTAACTTATCAGGTACAAACTTTGGAAATAAGTGAGGTGGTTTGGTTGATCCATATATTCTAATATAAGTCTTGTGTTGCAAAACAAACAAATCCCCAATATTTTCAATCGCCATCTTTGCCTTATTTGACAGACACAATGTTGGAGCAAAAAATAGTAGTTGGATCAAAGGGATTAATAAATTATTGAATATTTTGTGGTAATGGACATGATATTTGTGCTCCCACAACTCTGAGCATTAAACATGGATGGGAAGATCACTTAGTTTTCACTGCTAATTCATACTTGGGAAGGCATGAACCACACATCATTAGGGTAATTTTGAGGTAAAAAATGGGCCTAAAAAAATAAGTACTATCAAAATCAAGTTTAAAAGAAACTACATGATTCAAAATTATGATGTCAACCATAAGGGTAAATATTTTTGGAGGGAATGGAAGAAAACTACTTTTTTTAATCATATTTTCAACATATCTTCTTATATGTTTACTCAAATTTCATTCTGGGCACTCATTGGATGCAAACTTAAATTCTTCATCGAATGAGTACCCATTCTACATACTTTTGATAGACACGTAGTGAGATAAAGAGGAAATACATGAAAAAAATGTGTATTTGAAAAAAAAACGTTTTTCATGTATTTCCAGTTTATCTCGCTATGGGTCTATCAAAAATATGCATAGTGGGTACTCGTTTGATGAGGAAATTAACTTCACATCCAATGATTTCCTACACTTGAAATTTGAATAAACCTATAAGGATATATGTTGAAAATATGATTAAAAAAAGTAGCTTTCTTTCTTTCCCTTTGAAAATTCATAACTCTTATTTTCTTATTTTAACTATTATTTATTATTTTCCTTAGGAGGCTCATTTTAGACCTCAAGTTTTGCCTAATGACTACATCCACAAGTTCGAAGACATGTGAAACTTTGAATGTTTTCTTGGCACTATGCACTTTGGAATTGATAGAGTGCCATCTAGGGTGGAAGAAAGGATATTATCCCAATTGAATATGTGTTCATCCATTGTGATTGTGTGCATTAACATGACCCAAGTTTCCTTGAATTCCCTAGCATCAACTTCTCTATAGAACCTTCAAAGTAGATATTTTTTCATTTGGTATGGATGGCTCATCATTTTGGTGGGATAGGTATTGGATTTCTTGGTTTTGAATTGTATCTTTGAGACCCACCAGTTCTTCATCACTTCTCTGGAATCTAGAGGGAAATGCAAAATCTAATTTTCTATAATTTCAATCTCCTTGGTGGGGATATTGTAGCACATGTGAAAGACTGATGACTTGAATGAGGAGATGGGTTTTCCTTTCTTGTCTCTAATTATTTTGTTATCCACATCCACTTGGATGATGATCCATGAGACTACTTTGAAATGGGAATACGACTACATGGGAAGCTACCTTGTGAAGTTGTCAATGCCTTATCATCTAGTGTACACCCATGTATTTATCATCATCTAGTAATTCAGGGTAGGACTCAAGATGGAACATCTAGCATATTTCCCCCCACTATTATGATACACCTTTATCCACAGTGCAAAGGATGCAATCATGGATGGGCCCTAGGGAACTGGTTCCTATTTCCTCTTCCTCCTTGTCTGAAGTAACATCAATGATTGGACCCTTTCCACTTCTTCTCCTACAAGTGGCCATGGTTGTTCTTACAATTCACCCATATCAACAATAGAAAACATTAGTAGAATTAGTGTTTGTAATGGATGCAAATGTTAGGGTAGAGGGGTGTTATTATATGAAAGGGTATTATCTGGTAGCTCCACTTGATTTCTGCATGATGGAAAAGTAGCTAACAAGGTGGAGTTGAGATAAAGATAATTTTGATAGTGTTTGAAGAATAATTGAAGGAGAAGTTGAGGTCACAAAGAAGAGAATTTCACTTGAACATATCCATGTTTTCGAGGGTGTGATGAATACAACCATAACCTATTGAACTAAAGATGCACGTGAGGGTATGCATGGTGGTTAGTCAAGGGGTTAAGCAATTTTAATTGCAATTCTCAACTTACATTGGGAGAAAACAATCTCAAAGAGAAAGAGTATATATCACCGGTGTCGAAGAGGTTTTTAGAAACCCAAATGTGTTTGCTTCGAGGGTGTGGTGAAAAGAAGAAGGGGAAAATGGGATGATCTTATCAATTTTAATTTTGAAATCATACAAAAAGGTAGAAGAAAAAGAGAGAAATATAATAGGGTTTGACCATACATACACGGTTATGTTCATGTGCCCACCCCTCTCTTCCTTTCTTCCACATTCCTTGAAACAAAATTACATTGAAATCTAGCAATTTTGGGGCTTACCCATCGTATAATGAGTGAAATGTATCGCATGGTCGTGGACTAGCATAAGATCTTTCATCTCTTCTTGATGCAATGGCAGGTGCGTTGTTGACAATGGTACAAAGGAAAGTGGGAAACCGGGTTTTATAACTCCAAAATTACTAGGTTTTATAACTCCAAAATTATCATGTTTTATTATCATGATATATCAATTTACTTTAACTATTATGCTTTAGAGTTGACTTGAGTTTTAATAGAGCTATGTCTAACTTAAATTGTATAAAGGAAAAAGTCACCACCTATATTATGCCAAGGATATCCAGTAGATAACCTTTGTTTTAGAATGGATCTCATTTTCCCAAACTTAATATGAGTTATTAACTTCAACAATAAATTGACTCTTTTAAGTAGCATGAACTATATGTAAATGCTGAAAAGATATAAATTTTGTAATAACCAACTTACAAAG
>JASDQU010372362.1:106859-120080 GCA_032191745.1 Picea mariana
TCCTAAACTTGGAAATAATGTTTTCGTACAACCTTACCACAACAACACTCAACTCGAAAGGAAATTTTATCTCTTCTAACATATTCCAAAGGTTAGTTTGGGGCACTGTGTCAAATATTGTTTGAAGTCAACAAAATAAAAAATGAGATTGGTTTTATTATTGTGACACTCCTTTGTAATGATCCTAAGCGTAAGATAGTGGTCATAGTTGAATGATAACCTATAAATTTTGCTCGACCTTTAGCTCTTTTTACATGGATTTCTAGCCATATGCTAATCTTGTTTTCCTAAATACTTCTATATAGCTTGGATAAAATGGGGCTAATCATAATGGTCCTACAATTAGAGGTATTTATTTTGTCCCCACTTTTAAAAATAGGCCTGGGTTTAGGGAAGCCCTGTTTAACTACTAAATTGAAGATCTAGTGTATGTGAGGGATGAGAATAGGCCTTCGAATTTTTAATATTTTAGTTTGGTATCCTTTTATGTCCTTAGCTTTCCCTTCTGCTAGTCACTTAACCCCGAGATTTATGTCTTCTATAGAAAAAAGTTCGACCTGTGTAGAAACATTTGGAATGTTGTCCATCACATTATGAGATTGGTAAATATTTTTAAGGTAGTTATTCCAGTCCCTCAAGGAAATAATATTATTGGGAATCATATTATTATATTAGTTTTACCAATGAGACTTTGCCTCCACAATTTCTTAGGATCTAGCTTAGATAGGTGTAAAATATTCTCTTTCTTTCTATTTATGTAGTGTCTTTTTTCCTTTTAATGTATTTATCTATTAGGGCTATGTCTAACTTAAGCTATATAAAGGAAAATGGTCAACACTTGTATTATGGCGAGGATATCCACTAGATAAACTTTGTTTTAGAATGGATCTCATTTTCCCAAACTTAAAATGAGTTTTTAACTTCAAAAATAAATTGACGCTTTTAACTAGCATGAACTATCAGGTACCTCTTATAGGACCAACTTATCAGGTGAAAACCTTAGAAATAGGTGGGGTTGTTTGGTTGAGCCATATATTGTAATACAAGTCTCGTGTTGCAAAATAAACAAATCCCCAATCTTGCCAATTGCTAACCTTGCCTTACCTGACATACACGGTGCTGGAGAAAAAAATAGTAGTTGGATCAGAGGGATTAATAAATCCTTGCATATTTTGTGGTAATGGACATGATATTTTTAAATTGTGGTCCCACAACTCTAAGAAATAGACATGGATGGGAAGATATCTCAGTTGCCACTGCTAGTTCATACCTGAGAAGGCATGAACCATACATCATTAGGGTAATTTTGAGGTAAACAATAGGCCTAAAAAATTAATTACTATAAAAATCAAGTTTAAAAGAAACAATAAGATTCAAAATGATGATGTCAACCATAAGAGTAAATATTTTTGGAGGGAATAGAATAAAATTGCTTTTTTAATCATATTTTCGACATATATCCTTATAGGTTTACTCAAATTTCAATTCTAGGAACTCATTGGATGTAAAATTAAATTAGGCATTGAGTGAATACCCACCCTGCATACTTTTTATAGACCCGTAGTGAGATAGAGTGGAAATAAATGAAAAAATGTGTATCTAAAAAGGAACATGTTTTTTCATGTATTTCCAGTTTATCTCATTATGGGTGTATCAAAAATATGCCGAGTGGGTACTCGTTCAATGAAGAATTTAACTCTACATCCAATGAGTTCCTAAACTTGAAATTTGAATAAACATATAAGGATATATGTTGAAAATATGATTAAAAAAAGTAGCTTTCCTTCTTTCCCTTTGAAAAATCATAACTCTTATTTTTTTTTTAACTATTATTTATTATTTTCCTTAGGAGACCCATTTTAGACCTCAAGTTTCCCCTAATGACTACATCCACAGGTATGAAGACATGTGAAACTTTGGATTTTTTCTTGGCACTATGCGCTTTGCAATTGATATAGCATCCTCCAGGGTGGAAGAAAGGATATTATCCCAATTGAATATGTGTTCAATCATTGTGATTGTGTGCATTAACAAGACCCAAGTTTCCTTGAATTCCCTAGCATCAGCTTCTTTATAGAGCCTGCAAAGTAGATATTTTTACATTTGGTATGGATGCCTCATCATTTTGGTGGGATATGTATTGGATTTCTTGGTTTTGAATTGTATCTTTGAGACCCACCGATTCTTCATCACTTCTCTAAAATCTAGAGGGAAATGAAACATCCAATCTTTTATAAGTTCAATCTCCTAAGTGGGGATATTGTAGCACATGTGAAAGACTAATGACTTGAATGAGGAGATGGATTTTCTCTTCTTGTCTCTGATTATTTTGTTATCCTCATCCACTTGGAAGATGATCCATGAGACTGCTTTGACAAATGGGAATATGACTACATGGGAAGCTACCTTGTGAAGTTGTCAATGCCTTATCATCTAGTATACTCCCAGATCTTTATCAACATATGGAAACTCAAGGCAGGACTTGTGTTGGAACATCTGGCATATTTTTCCCCATTTTTATGATACACCTTTATCCATAGTTTAAAGGGTGTCATCATGGATGGGCCCTAGGGCACTGGTTCATATTTCGTCTTCCTCCTTGTCTGAAGTAATATTAATGACTAAACCCTTGACACTTATTCTCCTACAAGTGGCCTGGTTGTTCTTACAATTCACCCATGTATCAACAATAGAAAACATTAGTAGAATTAGCATTTGTAATGAATGTAAATGTTAGGGTAGAGGGGTGTTATCTATGAAAGGATCTTACATGGTAGCTCCATGTGAGTTATGCATGATGTCCAAGTAGATAACAAGGTGGAGTTGAGATAAAGAGAATTTTCATATTGTTTGAAGAATAATTGAAGGAGAAGTTGAGGTCACAAAGAAGAGAATTTCACTTGAACATATCAATGTTTCTGAGGGTGTGGTGAATAAAACCATAACCTATTGAAATAAATATGCACACAAGGGTATGTAGGGTGGTTATTCAAGAGGTTAAGAAATTTTAATTGCAACTCTCGACCTATATTGGGAGCAGAAAAACTAAAAGAGAAAGCATAGATATCACTAGTGTCAAAGAGGTTTTTAGATACCCAAATGTGTGGAATGTGCTTCCAGGGTGTGGTGAAATGAAAAAGGGGGAAAATGGGCCATATTGTCAATTTTAATTTGAAATCATACAAGAAGGTACAATAAGAAGAAAGAAATAGAATAGGTTTAACCATACATACACTATTATGTTCATGTTCCCACCCCTCTCTTCCTTTCTTCCACATTCCTTGAAACAAAATTATATTGAAATCTAGCAAGTTTGGGGCTTACCCGATGTATAATGAGTGGTTGTTGGGTGATATGTATCGCATGGTCATGGAATAACATAAGATATTTGATCTCTTCTTGATGCAATGGCGGGTGCATAGTTGACAATGGTACAAAGGAAAGTGGGAAGCATGGTTTTATAACTCCAAAATGACTATTGACGTGCATTTTAAAACCTTTTTCGAGAATCAAATCAATGTTAAGTCAACTCTCAAATCATTGTTTCATGGGTTAAAATCATTTGGGTGATGCAATACATGGTTTGTTGCAAAGGAGAAATTTATTTGGATGTAGTGTATCACATGAAGAAAATATCCTTATGTGATATATCACGTCCAAGAAAATATTAGGTGTGCAAGATGTCTCAAAGGGAGTTTTTTTTGGAATGCAATGTTTTTTTTCTGAAGAAACAATCTTCATGCGATATATCATGCTCAAGGAAAATTGATTGGTGTGATGTGTTGAAATAAGGAAGGGGTGATGGCGCGATGTGTTGCTTAAAGAAAAACTTATTTGTGTGATGTGTAGCAGAGAGGAAAAAACATTGATGCAATGTGTCACATGAATGAAAAATATGGTGGTGTGATATGTTGCAAGAGGAAAACAATATTTGTGCGATGTATCATGCTCAAGAAATATTATTTTGTGTGAATATTGAGCATGTGAATCTTGCGAAAAGGAAAAATTATTCATGTAACATATCACTCGTAAGAAAAATTCCTCATGCAATGTGTCATGGAGAAAATTTAAATATGTGACATGTCACATGAGAAAAATAATTTAGTGTGACATGTTGTGAAGACAAAGATTTTGAAGATGCAATAAGGCGATGGTTGGAAGACTTCTTTTAAATTTCCTTTGTCACAGGTGAAGAATTTTCTTTGGATGTGGGAGGTTGTGATTTCCATGTCACAACAGATAATGTTTCCTTGTGAAACGACCTATGTCGCGAGAGATGATTTTTCTCTGCGAAGCTATCTTTATCACGAGAGAATATTCCTTTGGCTAAGCATGCTAAAAGGAAAACTCTTGAGTAGGAAAAACAAGTTATGCTCAAGTGATCTTGAAAACCTAGTGAGGAAATAAATGGATTGGCTAGATCAGAACAAAAGAGTCAAGGAAAGCTAAAAGATGTCAAAAAAATGAAATGAAAGCATGAAATGTAGAAGTGAGAAAATTAAAACAAAATAGGAGGTCCCCTATACCATTTTATCCTCAAAAGAGGATTGGATTGTAAAATAGTAAGGGGGTTGTTGCGACACAACAAGGTTCTTTAATAAACCTTACGGAGTTAAGCAATATTATCATGATACATCAATTTACTTTAGCTATTAAGCTTGAGAGTTGAATTGAGTTTTATTAGGGCTATGTCTAACTTAAGCTATATAAAGGAAAAGGTAAACACCTATAATATGGCGAGGATATCCACTATATAAACTTTGTTTTAGAATTCCCTGACATCAAATTCTCTATAGAGCCTACAAAGTAGAGATGTTTCCATTTGGTATGGATGCCTCATCATTTTTGTGGGATAGGTATTGGATTTCTTAGTTTTGAATTGTATCTTTGAGACCCACTAGTTCTTCATCACCTCTCTAAAATATAGAGGGAAATGCAACATCCAATATTTTATAAGTTCAATCTCCTAAGTGGGGATATTGTAGCACATGTGAAAGACTGATAACTTGAATGAGGAGATGGATTTTCCTTGCTTGTCTCTGATTATTCTTTTATCCACATCCACTTGGAAGATGATCCATGAGACTGCTTTGCCAAATGGGAGTACAACTACATGGGAAGCTACCTTGTGAATTTGTTAGTTTCTTATCATCTAGTATACACCCAAATATTTATCAAGATCTGATAATTCATGGTAGGACTCGTGTTGGAACATCTCGCAGATTTGTCCCCACTATTATTATACACCTGTATCCGTAGTTTAAAGGGCGTCATCATGGATGGACCCTGGGGCACTGGTTCATATTTCCTCTTTCTCCTTGTCTAAAATAATATGAATGACTAAACCCTTGCCATTTCTTCTCCTACAAGTGGCCATGGTTGTTCTTACAATTCACCCATATCAACAATAGAAAACATTAGCAGAATTAGTATTTGTAATGAATGTAAATGTCAAGGTAGAGGGGTGTTATTATATGAAAGAATATTACATGTTATCTCCATGTGAGTTCTGCATGATGTCCAAGTAGCTAAAAAGGTGGAGTTTAGATAAAGATAATTTTGATAGTGTTTGAAGAATAATTGAAGGAGAATTTGAGGTCACAAAGAAGAGAATTTCACCTGAACATATCCATGTTTTCGAGCGTGTGATGAATACAACCATAACCTATTAAACTAAATATGCACAAAAGGGTATGCAAGGTGGTTATTCAATGGGTTAAGAAATTTTAATTGCAACTCTCGACCTACATTGGGAGCAGGAATGATCAAAGACAAAGCATAGATATCACCGGTGTCGAAGAGGTTTTCAAATACCCAAATGTGTGTGCTTCAAGGGCGTGGTGAAATGCAGAAGGGGAAAATGGGGCCATCTTGTCAATTATAATTTTGAAATCATACGAAAAGGTAGAATAAAAAGAGAGAAAGACAATACCCAAATGTGTGTGCTTCAAGGGTGTGGTGAAATGCAGAAGGGGAAAATGGGGCCATCTTGTCAATTATAATTTTGAAATCATACAAAAAGGTAGAAGAAAAAGAGAGAAAGAGAATAGGGTTTAACCATACAAACATGGTTATATTCATGTGCCCACCCCTTTCTTTAGCATTCCTTGAAACAAAATTAAATTGAAATCTAGCAAGTTTGGGGCTTACTCATCGTATAATGAGTGGTTTTTGGGTGAAATGTATCGCATGGTCGTGGACTAGAATAATATCTTTTATCTCTTCTTGATGCAATGGCAAGTGTGTTGTTGACAATGGTACAAAGGAAAGTGGGAAACTTGGTTTTATAACTCCAAAATCACCATTGGCGTGCATTTTAAAACCTTTTTCAAGAATCAAATCAATGTTAAATCAACTCTCAAATCATTTTTTGATGGGTTAAAATCATTTGGGTGATGTGATACATGGTTTGTTGCAGAGGAGAATTTTATTTGGATGTGGTGTATCACACGAAGACAATATCCTTATGCGATATATCACGTCCAATAAAATATTAGGTGTGTGAGATGTCTCAAAGGGATTTTTTTTTGGGACTGCAATGTTTTTCCCGAAGAAACAATATTCATGCAATATATCGTGCTTAAGGAAAATTATTTGGTGTAATGTTGGTGTGATGTTTTGCAATGAGGAAGGGGTGATGGGTGATGGCGCAATGTGTTTCGTAAACAAAAACATATTTGTGCGATGTGTAGAAAAGAGGAAAAACATTGATGTTATGTGTCACATGAAATAAAAATATGGCGGTGTGATATGTTGCAAGAGGATACAAATCTTTGTGCGGTGTATCATGCTCAAGAAATATTATTTTGTGTGAAGATTGGGCATGTGAATCTCGCGAAAAGGAAAAATTATTGGTGTGACATATCACTCATAAGAAAAATTCTTCATGCAATTTGTCATGGAGAAAATTTAAATATGTGACATGTCACATGAGAAAAATAATTTAGTATGACACGTTGTGAAGAAAAAGATTTTGAGGATGCAATAAGGTGAGGGTTGGAAGAATTTTTTTAAATTTCCTTTTTCATGGGTGAAGAAATTTCTTTGGATGTGGGATGTTGTGACTTACATGTCGCAACAAATAATTTTTCCTTGTGAAAAAACCTATGTCGCGAAAGATACTTTTTCCCTGTGAAAATATCTTTATCATGAGAGAATATTCCTTTGGATAAAAATACTAAAAGGAAAACTTTTTTGTAGGAAAAGCAAGATTTGCTCAAGTGATCTTGTGTAAGGACCCCTCTTCTTACGTCTACAAGTGAAGCAAAAGTGCATTTTTTTTTTTTAGGCAAGAAGGTGACGATGACAACAATTTAACCACACCACTGACGACGAACGCAAGCATGCAGTCCAGGCAACAGGCTACTATGACACCACGCACTGGCAAGAGGGAAACTGGGTGAAACATGAGAAATACAACAAGGAGGAACGGTTACCCGCCCGATGAAAACAAGACATGCCTACAAGCTAAGGGACAACATCCCCCTCCCGACACAATGACCTTGACGAACAAGACTAGACTTCAAGGCACATGAACCCACACAATGAGGGTGTTCTACCCAGGAAAAAAAAGACATCTTACAACGCTCGACAACACCCACCCAAAACGCACAGAAATCAACATATTTCTTGTTCTCCCCTACCCAATAGGGAGCGCCATGATCCCCTCATCAGGAATCATGTTGTCCCTAGGTGATAGACGCATACATAACTTGGCACAACACATCCTATCCAAACCAAAGACTCTATATAAATCTGATGCGCTAGGACAAAACAACGGACAAGGAGACTACACCCACACCCCAAGAAACAAGTCGACGAAACGCTCGAGGATGACAACAAGGGATGACATAATCCAATACACGACATCGTCAATGACCCAACCATTCATCCAGTCTAAACTAGTCAACAGTTACAATTGTTTTGACATTGATTATCCATCTAAATTTAGCAAGTCTAAATTATAAATTAGTCTTTAACTTACCATTTGATACAAATTCAATCGGCCATTCTACCTTACACCTCAGTCATTCATTTCAATCTAAATAACATTACTTTCGAATCAAACGACCATTCTACGTTATAATTAAATCATTAAATTCAATCTAATTAACATTAATTCACATTAATTTGGCAAGTCTTCTTTAATCAATATTAAACCAAATTGACAAGTCTAAATTAAATTAAATTAAGAATTGTCCATGAAAGAAGTAAGGTTGTCTAATCAATCAAGGCTGTCTAAACCAATTAAAGATGGTTATGCTTCGTTAAAGGCTATTTAAACATTAAAAGTGATTTTATTCAACTAAATGTTGTCCAAGACTAAACTGGAGGTCTGGGAAGGCTATCATCTAGCCACTATAAGGGAGTTGTCATTTATACATAAGGAAAGATCATTGTACATACACACCAGATAGGAATGAAATTGTTGTCATTAATAAATACGACAAAATCATTGCACATACAACAAGATAGGAATTCCATTGTTGTCATTAATAAATACGGAAAAATCGTTGCACATACACACCAGGTAGATATGACATTGTTATCATTAATAAATATGGATGCGATGATCCAGGATGCAGATCAGCTATGACATTGTTCGATGTTGTAGCTGTCGAATGCGATGATCTAGGATGCAGATTGAATCAGCTGTGAGCACCCCCTCATCCAATACCTGCAAGGAACTCATGTCAATAACGTGTGTAGGATCACTAATATAATGTCTCAAAACAGATACGTGAAAAACATTGTGCATACACCTCAAAGAATCAGGCAAGGCTAGTCGATAGGCCACATGCCCCTTTCTCTCAACAATCTCGAAAGGTCCCATGAACCTAGGAGAGAGTTTATCTCCCTTTCCAAACTTGATCGATCTCTTATGCGGTTTAACCCACAAGAAGACTTGATTGCCAGCCTTGTAACTACGATCAACACGGTGCACATCGACATAACTCTTTTGCTGATCATGCGCTTCTTTAATCCTTTGTCTTATTGTTTGCATTTGCTCTTCCATTTCTTGGATCACTTCTGGTCCCACCAGGACCCTATCCTTAAGTCGATCCCAACTCAAAGGCATCCGACATGGTCGCCCATAAAGAAACTCGAAAGGCACCATCTTAATGGTGTTTTGGTAACTGTTGTTATAAGCGAATTCCACCAGTGGCAAGAATTCTTCCCAACACTTTTATTGGTCCATCACGTACAAGCGCAACATGTCCTCCAAGGTCTGGTTCATTCGTTCAGTCTGCCTATCATTCTTTGGGTGGTACACAGTACTAAAGTTAAGTTGGGTTCCCAAGGCCTCTTGGAAACTCGTCCAAAATCGTCCAGTAAACACTGATCCATGATCAGATATAATCCTCTTAGGAATGCCATGCAGCCTCACAATCTCACTGATGAAAACTCTAGCTATGTCAGGTTCCTGATACGTCGTACACACAGGAATAAAGTGAGCACTCTTCGTCAGAGTGTCTACTACTAGAAAAATTGAGTCATGTCTCCTTGCCGTCAGTGGAAATCCAACAATAAAGTCCATCGAAATAACCTCCCATTTCGATTCCAGAATAGCGTGTGGTTGTAGTAATCCTGTTGAATGTCTATGTTTAGCCTTTACCTACTAACATTCTAGACATCTGGCCACATAGTTTACTATGTCTGCCTTCATTCCCTTCTAGAAGAATAAGGGTTTAAGGTCCACCCTCATCTTCGTGACTCTCGGGTGATCCATGTATACTGCTCTATGAGCCTCACTTAGGATCAAGCTCCTCAACTCATCGTTCGATGGTACATAAATCTAATTTTTAAACCTCAATAATCCATTGTCGTCAAACGTAAATCCTTCAAATCTTGGTACCATCATTGTGTTTTGTTCGATAAAAATCTTGACTTCTTTGTACCATTCATCATCACGCTATAAGGTTAGAATATTTTCATGTAGATTCATCTGAAGAGGCAACACCAAAAAGTTGCATGGTATCCGACTCAATGCATATGCCACTTGGTTCACTGTTCCTTTTATGTAAGTAATCTCGAAGTCATACTCGCTAAGCAATTCCGACCAAAGTTGTTGTCACGCGTTCAAGTCTCTTTGCATAAAGATGTGTTGTAGTCCACAGTGGTCCATATTTAGTTCAAATTTTCATCCCACAAGGTAGTGTCTCAAAACCTTCAAGGAATATACGATGGTTAACAACTCCAAATCATGTGTCGTGTAGTTCTCCTCATGCTTTCTCAATTTCCTCGAGATGTAAGCAATCACTCGTCCGTCTTGCATCAAGACTCCACCTAAGCCTTCCTTGGATGTGTCAGTGCATACCAAGAAGTCTGCATCCATGTCAGAGACCTTTAGTATTGGTGTTGTTTTCAACGGCTCCTTGAGCCTCCGAAATGATTCCGCGCATTTTTCAGTCCAAACAAACTTCTTGTTCTTCTTCTACAATTCTGTGATCGGATTTGCTATCTTCGAAAATCCCTCGATGAACCGTCGATATTATCCTACTAAACCCATGAAGCTATGCACTTCTGGGACATTCATCAGTGTAGGCCATTCCATAATAGCCTCGACCTTTGTTGGATCCACAACGATACCTTCGCTGGAGATGGCATGCCCTAAGTAGTGAATATTCGATTGATAAAAAGTGCATTTGGACAACTTACCATACAATTTGTGCTCTCGCAGACACTTTAGTACCAAGCGCAAGTGCTCGTCATGCTCCTCCGTTGTCCAAGAGTAAATCAAAATATCGTTAATGAATACTTGGACAAAATTGTCCAAGTACTCGCGGAACACCCCATTCATCAAACTCATAAATACCCCTGGGGCGTTTGTCAGTCCAAATGGTAAAATAGTAAACTTGTAATGTCCAAACCTCATCTTAAAGGAGGTCTTAGGAACATCATCCTCCTTGATCTGTAAGTAGTGATACCCTGATCGCAAATTGATATTTGAGAGCACCTTTGCACCCTTCATCTGATCAAACAGATCATCTATCCTCGGCAATGGATATTGATTCTTGATCGTTGCCTTGTTCAATTGACGGTAGTCGATGCAGAGCCTCCATGACCCATCCTTCTTTCGTATGAAAATAACCGACACACCCCACGGTGACACACTTGGATGTATCAGTCCTAGGTCCAACAATTCTTTCAGTTGCATTCTCAACTTTTGTAACTTCAGGGTCGACATCCGATAAGGCATTCTCGCTATCAGTTTAGTCCCCGATTTTAGGTCTATAGTAAACTCCAACTCCCTCTTCGGCAACATTCCTGGTAACTCCTCTGAAAATACGTCTACAAACTCTCTCACGACCGGAAGGTGTTCTAGACCTTCCGCTACTCCCTTTTCGTTTAACGCAAGGATCGCATAAAGCTTTCACCCCTTGCACATTCTCTTTTGTAGCTGTAAGGAAGAGATGAACCTTAGGAAAAATCCATGGTTCCAACCTACAATCACATGTATTTGTGCCTCATCATTGACCAAGCTCAACCATTTCATCTTACAGTTGAGTATCGCCCCATGTGATTCCAACCAGTTCATACCGATCACGACATCATAATATCTTAATATCATGACGTACAGGTTGGCCCTGGTAACAAACTCTCCTAGGTTAAGGGTACAACCCGTAACATTTCCTCCAACCTTCTGTTTGGCTCCTGAAGCCATCTCTATGAAGCTAAACTCATCATGTTCAACTTCCTTTACCTTAATCCTTTTTAGCATTGCACCATAAATGAAACTCTCAGTAGCATCAGGATCTATCAAAATACTAAGGGTCTAGTCAGCGACGGTACTTGACGTCTCGAGCATAGTTGACTTCTGCTCTGCCTGACGTTTATTCACCACTGCATGAATCCAATGGGCCTTGCCCAAATCTCCCACCGTAGTGGGTCTGATTGACCCATATGCTCTAGTCCTCTCCACTAGGCAGTCGCGCTGGTAGTGTGGCTCCCCACATGTCCAACACACCTTCTTCAGTCCAGTATTCCTGGTACCCGAAGTAGAAGATGATGACCCACCAGCCTAAAACCATGGTTTGTTCTACTGAACAGGCCTAAACTACTACTGTTGTGGTCAACGTTGCTGCTGATGTTGTGGTCCCTAATAAGGTGTCCGTTGCTAAGGCATCAATTGTCAAGGTGTAGTTAACTTGGATCCCCTCTGGAAGCCACGATATCTTGACATATGTCTGGCTGGTGTTTGATGCTGCTGCACACCAGATGTCACCTTCCCTACTAGTCTCGTTGAAGTCCTACTCTGACCCCCGCTGATAAGCTCCTCCTCTGCTATGAGGGCCTTCTAGACGACATCATGCAAGGTTTGAGGCATCTGAATCCTAATCTTTGCACATATGTTGCCATTAAGGCTGAACACGAACCTGTTGACCTTAAGTTTCTCAGTGTTAATATGTGGCGCATACCAAAGCAGCTCCATAAAACATGCCTCGTACTCGGGCACCGTACGACCACCTTATCACAAGGCATTAAAGTTGTTGAGTTAATGCTCAATGAATTCCTCTGATAGGCACCTCTCTCAGAACCATTCCTTGAACAATTCCCATGACACGTCTTCGATGACCATGTTCAACTGCGGTAGGAGCGTCTTCCACCATAGAAGAGCACTCCCCTTCAGTTGAAAGACCACCATGCAGACCTTCATATTGGAGGTATAGTCGCGAAGTGCAAAGCAGATCGCCATATTCTCCAATCATGCCTCAGCGGCTGCGCTGTCTGGGGCACCAAAGAACTCAGGAAATTTGACCTTCTCGAGTTCACAGTGAATCCTACTAGTACCAACCAAAGTGCGCGGTGGACTCTCAGAGGGTGCCGACGCTCTAGCCTCATCTCTGTCCAAATGGTTAAATCAATGCCTCAGACATGCGCTGAAAAGATGTCATCATTCCAACCACATCACCCACTGTTATCTGCTCCTACCCAACATCCTGTTCATCTCCCTGGGGGTTAAACCCCTCAGGCATGGATTCTACTAGAGGCATCACGCCTCCTCCCCTAGCACCCCATCATCTACCTCCGCGACGTCCTCTATCCATTATTACCTACACGAATACAAGTCAACTTAATTAGAAACATTAAATAAAATCATATCAACGAAAGATGTAGTGATCCCAAGTCGCGGGTTGAACCCAGCTCTGATACCATATGTAAGGACCCCTCTTCTTATGAATACAAGCGAAGCATAAGTGATTTTTTTTTTTTTTTTTT
>JASDQU010372363.1:18402-34287 GCA_032191745.1 Picea mariana
AGTCATTATATGCTAAGGAATCCAAATGTGAGTTTGGCATGAGAGAAATATTGTACTTGGGGCATATCATTAGTGAGAAGGGATTGTAGGTTCAACGGGAGAAGATTAGGGCCATGCTGGATTGGCCAACACCCAAGAGACTCACATAGTTGAAGGGATTCTTTGGGTTATGCAGTTACTATAGGCGGTTTGTCAAGGGATTTTCATAGTTGAGAGCACCACTCACATACTTGACCAAGAAGGGTTTTTTTCATTAGATAGAGGAGTCACAAAAGACATTTGATAAAATGAAGGAGGTTATGAGCACATGCCTTGTTCTAGCCCTTCCAGACTTCTCACAACCATTTGTCTTAGAGTGCGATGCATCAATGGTGGGGATTGGAGAAGTTTTGATCCAGGGAGGCCATCCTATTGTGCTCGAGAGAAGGAAGCTCAATGAGTTGAAATGATTCTGATCTATTTACGACAAGGAAATGCTAGAAATCATGCATGCCTTAACCAAATTTAGGCAGTATCTGGTGGGTAGCATATTTGTAGTGAAGACTGATCACAACAGTCTCAAGTATTTCCTGGATTAGAAAGACCTCAGTGAGAGACATTAGAAATGGGTCTTGAAGATACAAGCCTTTGACTTTGACATTGAGTATGTCAAGGGGAATAGGAATGTCATAGCATGTGCCTTGTCCAGGAGGCCATCGGGGTGTTCAATGATAGACATTTGCACAGATTGGAAAACAAATTTTTTGGTCAAATAATCCAAAACAAAAAAATTTTGTGAGGTGATGGATGATAGGTACCAGGTTCTATATGACGTCATTTTCTACATGGACTAGATCTATTTGGTTCCAAAATCTACCCTGAAAGGGAAAATTATGAAGATGTGTCATGATTCGCCTACAGTAGGACATCAAGGGTACTTCAAAATGTATAGGCAGATGAGGGAGAGAATCTCATGGAACTGTTTCAAGGATGATATACTGAAACACATCGGGGAGTGCATGACTTGTCAGTAGAACAAGTCTGATCAAACACACTCCATGGGGTTGCTTCAGCCTCTACCCATTCTGGAGCATAAATGGGAGAGCATTTCTATGGACTTCATTACAGGCCTTCCTCAAGTGCAGGGAAGGGACTGTATATTTGTGGTGGTTGACAGGTTGAAAAAATTTTGCACATTTCTTTTCCATACCCACGGTCTACAAATCCATATAGGTAGCATAGTTTTTTTTCAGAGAGGTATTCTGGTTGCATGGTTTTCCTAGGTAGATAGTCATTGATAGAGATGGGTGCTCCATCAATGCATTTTGGCAGGAGATTTTTCGATTTGCAGCAACAGAGCTAGCTACGAGTACCATCTGCCACCCACAGATAGATGGACAGAAAGAGATCATCAAAATATGGGTGGATGGGTATCTGAGAAACTATGTGGGAGGGTAGCAGTGCACATGGGTGAGATGTTTACACATGGGTGAATATTTCTACAACACAACTTACCATATGTCTATCAGGATGTCACAATTCAGGGCATTGTATGGATACGATGCACCGTCTTTTGTGGAGTCTGTGTTTGGGGATAGCAGGGTCCTGGGGGCCAAAGACTGGGTGGAGGTGAGTTAGAGGATTCTGCAGGCAGTGAGGGAGAACTTGCAGATAGCTCAAAACCAATATAATATCTATGTAGACAGGAAAATATTCGAGCGTATTTTTGAGGTAGGGGATTTGGTTTTTCTTCGATTACAACCATACAAATAGTCCTCCTTGAAGAGGAGCATAACAGAGAAGTTGAAGCCGAATTTTTTATGGGTCATACAGAGTCATCAAAAGGATAGGTGAGGTTGCATATGAGCTAGAGCTACCAGAGGGTAGCAAGATTCATAACGTCTTTCACATTTCTTTCCTTAAAAAGGATGTGGGACAAGAGATCATCATTTCAGAGGAGTTTCCACCCTTGGATGAGGAGGGTCAATTTGAGCTAGTGTCAGAGGAGCTTCTTGAGCAAAGAGAGCACAGGTTGAGGAGCAAGTTCATCAGGGAGTGCTTGGTTAGATGGANNTATTTTGTAGCACCCAGGATTGATGTTGCTTGAGGACAAGAAATCTCAGGAAGGGAGGACTGTGATGTCACGTTGCCAAGAGTAGGCCAGTAGGGAGTGACTTAGTAGTCTATGTGTTCCCATAGACTATAATCAGGAACAAATAGGGAACAAAGGGAGAAATAAGGCAGATTTGGTGCCTAAACGATGAATTGATCCAAAAAGCATAGGAAAAATCAATTAATCCTAACTCAATGAAGAATTAGAACGAAAAGGTGCTAAAGGGGGACTTAATTAATTAATTACTCACCTTAGGAGGAAAAGCGCCTATCTTAAGTGAAGTCAATGGAGAATTAGATCAGGAAGAGTATAAAGGGAGGAATTCGACCTAATTCCTGATTATGTTATGATTTGATGTTGAGATATTTGCAGAGGAGGAGGAAATCGACCCCCTTGTTGTTTTGTGGATTTTTAGAGGAAACCACCACCATTGATCGGTTTCGGTGTTGAGAGAAACACCCTATCATATCGTAGATACCATCCAAGTATTTCACCATGCATTACAGTATCCAGTTCAGTGATTGCGCAACTCAGTCAGTGAGGGCACAAGTGTTAGAGAGAGGGTTTGTGTGACCGCTTGAGACAGTTCAAATTTGGTTGATTACTTCTGACCCATTAGAGATTTATCTAGGTCATGCCTATTAAGCCACCTGTCGTCCATTTCCAACAATGGAATCTCCAGGAAAGCAAAAAAAAGTCATTTAGGGAACAACTCTTGAGGAAGCACATTTGGGGTTCCAGGGGACATTCCAGAGCAGATCTGAGGAATCCTTTCTGACCCATTATAGAGGAGACCAAGATTATTTTTTTTAGCTATACATCGTCATATTCTGTCGGTGGAATCACTAGGGTGCACTCATTGAGCCTAGGAGGTGTGAAAACCCCCAGGGGGTGACATATTGAACTTCAGAGGTCGGATCTTCAGTCTGATAGTTATCAAGATCAGTTTAGAGGCCAGGGCACATATTCTTAGATAGTTTCATCTTATTCCGACGAGTATCGCCATCAGGCCGACTTTTCCAGATTCTACAGCAGTTACTGTGAGCTGCCAGGCTGCTCTTTGTCGATCTACCCGTGCATGCGCAAGCCAAAACCCATTCTTCTGATCATGGGTATTTATCATTTGATTTGTATTCCAGTGACGATCCATGAGGTCTAACTGATGATTATTATATTTTTTTCCAGTTATTATTGTACTTTCTGCTTTTTCCGCATTACATATATATATATATATATATATATCAGTGAGTTGTGTTGTCCTTTCTTTAGCATGCATTATCTTTATACTGCTAAAAAAATTAATGAATGAAACACACATGAAAAAATCACCAAGAATGCCATAAACTAACTCAAATGCATCCACAAACCCCTAAAGTATTAGACTTCAGTGACAAAACCAAAGTTTAGAAGTAGATATCCAAATCAGTTGGATCAGGGATATTTCACAAACCTTATATGAATTGGACACTAACGTAACCAAATTGACCGAGGATCTAACCCAAGGCTTGAACACCCTCACCCAACAATTTTACGAGGAGCTACACTAGAACCTGAACACCCTCTCTAACCAATTTCATACTTTATGATGCACCACCAGGGTCCGAAACTGGAGTCCCACCCTAACACTTATCATTCTTCCCATTATGATAACCCTCATATTTCCCACTCCCCTTGGGGCTCTCCAAACTCCTATAATATGGTGCCCAAAGTTGAGATGCATAAATTTGATGGCTCAAACCCGACTGAGTGGGTATCTCAAATGGAACAATACTTATCCCTCCCTGATATACAGGACAATGAGACCAAATTCCATGTGGTATTATTCTACTTGGATCAAGAATGATGGAAATGGTGGTAATGTCATAAGAAATGTTATCTAGGACTACCAAATTTGACCATGTTCACCAAAGTAGTTTGTGCCCATTTTTATAGGGAATCATAGTTTTTGGGAATGCTCATCAAGATGTGAAAAACAAGGCTAGTAGAAGACTTCATATATGCATTCGAATAGTTGGCTATCAAAAATAAGGGATTATCTGATGAGTTTTATATGGAGTGTTTTCTCAGTGGTATAAATGATGCCATTCTAGCACATGTTTTCATCCACCATCTGACTACCTGGTTGCAAGTGTGCACATTAACTCTAGAAGCAGAGACCATTATGCAGGCCCAACCACTTCTTTCTATTGTTACCAAATTCCCTTTTCCAGGGGCTACCTCTTCTCTGACAAAAACTTTGAAGGTCCAAAAGGTATCTTCGACACAAATGATTGAACATTGGAAGCAAGGACTTTGTTATTACTAGAATGAAAAGTATTTTCTAGGCCATAAATGTCGTGAAAAAAAGTTATTCCAAATTGATGCGTAAACATCCACATCCTCTGAGGACATATTATCATATGAGGCCATTGACACAGAGGAAACAAAACCAATTGTCCCCATCTCACATCCAGTCCCACCTTCTATGGAACTAGAGGAACTTACCATCTTCCTCCATGCCCTCACGGGTATTTATGCTCCATAGAAATTAAAAATCAATGGCTACATCAAACATAGGTCGTTAGTGGTGTTGATTGATATTGGTAGCACCCATTATTTTATTTATCGCAGGATAGCTGAGGAGTTCAATTTCTTTGTCAGAATAGTTTCTAATTTTCAAATTCTCATCGCTAATGGTGGTACAATGAAATGTGGGGGACGTTGTGAGAATGCCAAACTCTAAATGGGATATTATCACCTGAAAAGTCACATGTTCTCAATTTCTATGGGTGGTTGTGATATTGTCTTAGGTGTTGAATTCCTTCACACCTTGGGACTGATTACCATGGATTATCAAGAATTATATATGATATTTACTCAATATTCTCACACCTATACCCTTAGAGGCCTACAAGATGAATCACCATAAATTATTAGTTCTCGCCGGATGGATAAACTCCTGATGAACGACCACCATGGTGTGATTTCTCAACTTAATGCCATCTAGGCACATGATCAATCATCCCCAGTAGTACGTCTTGATCTGGAACTAGTTTTGTATAAGCACCATAGGGTCTTTGAGACACACATGTACCTACCCCCCTCCAGGGGTGAGCATGATCACCACATCCCTTTACTCCCATAAATTCATCCCCCCAATGTACGTCCCTACATGTATCCATTTTCTCAAAAAGATTAAATAGAAAAAATAGTGCAGGAATTATTGGAGGCGGGGGTCAGGGATAATTTTAAGGATGGAAATTTATTTTGAAATGCAGAAACCTTGGAGAATCTTACTGGTCCTTTATATGTCAACTATAAATGTTTGGCAATACTTTTGTTAAAATATTCAAATTTCTAGGGATTTTATATAGTTTTTATAATTTTTTGGCAATTTTTAAGGTAAAATAATTTTGTCCTATAGAATTTGGGCGAATAATTTTTAGACTTGCGAATCGTTTTTTGGGAAAAAGAATAGAAAATTAGTCCATGGGTGAAATTTAGCCCCTAAAATTTTCCCTGACGAGGGTAATTCACCCAAGTACAAGCCCATGGTCATCCCTTGTTGTGATGGTATTAAATAAGTAAGGGTCATGGCACATGTGTCCATATTTTTGTGCCCTTAATAAATTGACCATTAAGGTTAAGTTTTCCATTCTTTTCATTGATGATCTGTTGGATGAACTCTAGGGTGTATGTTTCTTCACCAAATTAGATCTTCACTTAGGCTATCACCATATTCATATGAATGAAGCAGACATTCCCAAGATAGATTTCAAAACTCATGAAGGGCATTGTGAATTCTTGGTAATGCCTTTTGTCCTTTGTAATGCCCCATATACCTTCCAAAGTATCATGAATAAACTCTTGAATCCCTATCTTCAGTAGTTTGTTCTGTTTTTCTTTGATGACATGCTCATTCACAACTGCACTTGGGATGTTGATCTACACCATGTGGAAAAAGTACTTCAATTGTTACAGTACAATCAATTGTTTTTCAAAACGACCAACTGTGCTTTTGGAGCAAGTGAGTCGAATACTTGGGACACATTGTGGGTTGTGATGGGGTAAGGGTGGACCCCAAAAAGATTCAATCTATGAAGGAGTGGTCGAGACCCATGAATTTTAAGAGCCTTTAGGGTTTTTTAGTTCTCATAGGATAATACTGAAAATTTATCCACCATTACGGAAAAATTTCCATGCCATTGACGAACCTTCTCAAGAAGAATGCATTTCTTGGACACATGAAGCATAGAAGGCCTTCACAATGTTAAAGAAGTCCATGTCCACTACCCCCATCTTACCAGCCCCTGACTTCAAAAAAAAATTGTGGTGGAATCAGATGCTTTTGGAACTGGTATTGGCACAGTTCTCACACAATATGGTAGACCTCTTGCTTTCACTAGCCAAGCTTTGAGTGGCTACAATCTAGGAAAATATACATATGAAAAGGAAATAATGGCTATTCTCCATGTTGTGCACACGTGGCGACCATATCTATTGGGACAAAATTTTCATATTAAAATAGATGACCATAGTCTAAAATATTTATTGGAGCAATGATTATCCTCCCCAGAAAAGAACAAGTGGTTGACCAAAATATTGGGCTATCATTATGAGACCGTATATAAAAAAAGGAAGATACATTGTAGTAGTTGATGCATTATCCAAACATTATGAGGATGAAGGCTCCATATTTGAATTATCATTACATGTTCCTAATTGGATTGAGGAATTGCGACAAGAGTGTCTAACACACCCAACCATATCATAGGTAATTCAGTGACTTCAAGAGGATCCTAACCCTCCCCACGACTATAATTGGAAAGAAAATATCCTTCAATATAAGGATCACTTGGCTCTGTCTCTGTATTCATCCCTTAATCCTCCGATATTAAATGATTTGCACTCATATTCTCTAGCAGGTCATTCAGTATTCCAAAATACATATGCTCGTGATCACCGTTATTTTTTCTCGGAAGGAATGAAGAAGGACATCCTCACCTTTGTCACTGAATGTGATGTCTTCCAATGCAATAAAGGTGAAACTATCAATACCCCTGCAACTATATATTTTTTAATCATTCCATCCTATGTATTCCTCAGATAGACCTTTCCAACGAGCTATCATGCGCCCCAAACGAACATCACATGCAAAATTTACGCCCTTGGGAAGTTGACATATCAACTACCCCCATCGGGGCCCACAAACCTTTTGGTGTTTCATCCTCCGAGGTTAGGGTTTTGGATTTTATTTACGTTAAAAATGCCTTTGGAGCCTCATTGTAAACATCATCTTCTTACGAATGAGCATATCCATCACATCTCTTCTCATAGATAAGCTACCACCATTCTAGTGAGTTCATTCACTCTGTATTTTTACAGTTTCTGTACATTTCTATCATTAATAAAAATTGTACATTATTGTATCTCTGTGTTTTCTTATTATATTTATTCCTTCATTTCGTTTTCAAAATAATCAAGACCAGTGGTATCATAGTAGGCTACTCCTTATCGTTTCTTAGTTCATGTCCCTGATGAGGTTAGGGTATAGAGAGTTGGGTCTTGAGCTAGTTTCTCTTGAGAACAACCGCTCCTGCCAGCCCAATCGACCTCCCATGGTGGAAGAAAAGAGAGATGAGGGAGAATAAGATCCTGTCAATTTGTTTCTTGCGGAATCCCTTATGCAACAGAGGAACGAGATGTTGGAGATTTTTTCCCAAATCCTTCAATGATTTTCGACAATAACAGGCGTGTCTTCGTAAAGAAATCACTTTGGAGACGTTTTCCCATTCAAGGTAAAATTTAATTTCAATATTCCCATATTTTAAGGTTATATTGATGGGAATGCTTTGGAAAAGTGATTAAATTTGATAAAATGTTATTTCTCTGTTCAAAATTTTATGATAGAGAAAAGATCAACTTTGTGCTCCTTAAGGCTCTCCCCCATGTCAAACATTGGTGGGAAACTTATTGGGAGAAAAATTCCATAGAGTATGGAATATTTGGGACCAAGCCCACTTGGTATTTTTTTATGGATGTGGTCAAGGAGAAATATTACCCTATGGGAAACTATGATGACTAGTACATGAGATGGACCACACTACATCAAGAGAGGGGAAGAAACATGACGAAGTTCACAAATACCTTCCACACCAAGCTGGGTATCAAAGACTCTTAGCGACATCTGGTTCTAAAATACTGTGGGGCTCTACATAGGTACATCCAAATTGAAATGGAATTTATTTACATTTCATCACTAGGAGCTGCTTATCGATATGCTGTCAAAATTGAGCAAAAATTTAAGCAGCAAAATAAGTGGGAGTTCAGGTATGAAAACGCACATCAAACAAAGTATGGTAAAGGTATCCCTAAATCACAAAAAAACCAACCTCAAGACCACCAATCCAAGCCACGAGAAAAGAAGGGTAACAAGAAGACAAAAAAGGACACTAGGAAGTGGTGTGACTTTCAAAAAATCCCTTGGCACAATATCGATGAATGTCGCTCAAAATAGTCATTGGCGGCAGATCTCAAAGAAACAAATTCGGGCCCCAACTTAGACTCTGATTCAGAAAATAATAAAAGGAAATGGATAATTGATGCAGAACCCACTGCTATTGTCACGATTGCAACAATCCAACCAAAAGAACCAGAGGATCTTGAGGAGTGGGAGAGCCTTTTCCATTCACAAATGTGGGTGAAGGGGACCCCACTGCATTTTATTGTTGATAGTGGAAGCTAGAAGAACCTAATCTCAGTATAGGTCATCAAGTAGTTGGATTTTCCAACAACACCACACTTACATCCATACAACATCAGGTGGCTTCACCAGGGTCAAGATCTTCGTGTTAGCCAGCAGTGTCATATGTTCTACGACATCAAGCTCTTCAAGGATGAGGTACTATGTGATGTTGCCCCACTGGAATTATGTGATGTTATTTTAGGCCAACCATATATGTGGAATCATCATGTTATTTATGAGTCTTGACCCCATAACATCATTGTTACTTTGGGGGTTCAGCTCTACAAGATACTTGAGGTAGTCTCAACAAAAAAGTGTTGCAAAGTAATCTCTCATACCAAAAAGTTTATCCTCTTCACAATCTGGGAACAAGGTGAATAGAAGGAAACTGCAACCACTACAGCCTCATCTCAAGACCTTTCTATCCAACAGAAGCACATTGTATAAGAGCACAAAAATATTGTTGCGTCACCTATGGGGGTGCCTCCAGACTGTCGGCCAATACAACAAAGTTACAATAGATCCCTTCATACTCCTCATATAACATCTTCATCGACAGATTCATCACACACCTGGGAAGATCATCCATCTAGATCATTTGAATAGATCCAACCCCTCCAACAACACATTCATAACAATCTTCAACAAGTTAAGTAGGACAACTTCTTCAGCAAGGCAAGCAATTCACTAAGGTTCAAATTCAACAAAAGCTTCCCCATCTTCCATGGGAACTTGACGCAATGAAGACCATTGCTTCTTAAAGGGGGAAGGATGATCCAAGTGGAAATCGATGGCCACCCACCTATTCCACTGGCTCAAAATAGGGGTTTCCACCTTAGCAGTTTTTCTATAGTTTTTCGGGTCCTAAACTTTCGAGACCGTTTTGAGGCCCTAAAAAACGCCCTAAAAAACCTTTTTTGGGCATGACACAATCACACTATAGGGATTATCCAGAGTGTGATGAAAACATGTGTATTCCTCCTATAGACCTTTCCAATGATCTATTATGTGCCCCAAACGAAGATTGTATGCAACCGTTACGCCCTTGGGAAATTGACGCTTCAACTACCCCCATCAGGACCCACAAACCTTTTGGAGTTTCATCTTTCGAGGTTAAGGTTTTTTATTTTATTTATGTTAAAAAGGCCTTTGGAGCTTCATTGTAAACATAATCTTCTTTTGAATGAGTGTAGCCATCACATCTATTCTCAAAGATAAGTTTCCACCATTCTAGCGAGTTCATTCACTCTGTATTTTTAAAGTTTTTGTACATTTTTGTCATTAATACAAATTGTGCATTACTGTATCTCTGTGTTTCTGGAAGTATATATGTGTATTTGCATATTATATTTGCACCTTCATTCCATTCTCAAAATAATTTGGACCAAGGATGGTAGTTTTTTCAGCTCTAATTAGGTTCCTCAAAGCTACTTCCTTGTAACGAATTTCCAATCCTCTATAGTTCCACAAGACTTTGATTGTTATTTCCCTGGGGATTTTTGGATTCTACCTTATGACATAGCATGTGCAACAAGATTCTTGTAATTTATAGATCTAGTCCTAAATACCAATCAAGGGTTGTTTGAATACTCAAGACCTTTTCCTTATTGATGATCGCCTCTAATTTCTACTTATTTGGTTTCCTACCGACTTTTTTAGCCAATTTTTGTTATGTTTCATCATCCTCCTTCTCCTCATATTCTTTCTATTGGTGGGATTTTTTCCTAGTTATTATTCTTGGATGAAACTATTGTTTTATAGGGACATTGTCAATTTCTTCTAGCCGATCTAATAGAGAATCCACATGTATTGAAAAAGACAGAGGTTCCTAATTATTTCCCTTAATGTGTTGGCTAGGTGGGTTTGTTTTGTCAAGGAAAGAGCTTTAAGTAGTTTTTATTTCATAAAATGGGATGAATGATCCTATGATAGTATTTCAAATGTATTTTCTTGATGAGTTGTGTTTTTTTCCCTTGTATTTCTTAAGAGACTCTTGAGCTTGAGCTAGGGGCACTTTAGAAGAGAGCTCGATTGTTTGGGGCTGCATGAAAACATGCTCGAATCTTGATGGGATAAATGGGTTGGTAACTAAAGGGGTCAAATTTGGAATCGATGTGGAGGTTGTCTGTTAAGCATTCATTTTTGTTTTGATGGTTTTCCACTAATATTCCTTATCGACGATCGATTGTGTTGCTTGGGAATTTTTCTTGTAGTCCTTCACAAAGTGTTCATATATGTGACATATCTTAAATATGAAATTTAGTTTATCATAGTCCAAAGGATAAATGTTCTTCTACCTATCTAGGGTCAACATGATTTATCCCGGAAGCCCTTTTTCTAGATCCAACTCCACACAAATTCGTGTTCATGCGAACATATCGTCCTTTGGTTAAGATTTATCTATGTAGCAACCCATAGTGTCCCCAATGCTACTCATCATATCTTCATTCTAGTAGTGAAGGGAAAGGTGTGGGAAATGAACCCAAACAGGAACAACCGAAGGAACATCATGCTTAAGATTAAATTTGGTGTTAATTGATTTAAATACATTCTTATGGAATCGAAGAAGTATGGTCTATTTTTAAATATAAGGTCTATCTTCTTTGGCTTGAAAATAAAAAGCATAGAATATCCTATCACAAAAGTAATGAGTATGTTTACCTTCGATCAATACTTTCCAGTTTTTCTACACCCAGTTTTCCATAGATCTGGAGGAAGGCCATATTCCAATGAATTTTTTTATCATGTTGCATTTTGATAATGCCAAATCCATGTGCCGAGGGGATGATGCAAGTAACAAAACTTGAGGGATGCTCTCCATTTTCTTCACAAACCTTAATGGTTGTGGATTTGGGGCCTTCCCTAAGGTTGAAACCAACACTCTAAAAGACTTTGGGATCTAGAGGGGGCATCCAACCTCTCGAAGTTCTAGATCCATAGCTAAACCCTAGGCTTATACAAAGGCATTCAAATGGGTTGTACACAATAGTTTTTTAGCTCTTTGTTGATACTCAAATCAAATTACATATACTACTTAATAATTTGTTCTCTGATTCTTTTTTATTTCTACATGACTATAAATTTCCATAAAAGTCTAAATGGATATTAACCATAATTTATTTCATATGTATATAAAACCAAAGCCAATTTTAAATCATTCATTTAATATATAATTATTTGTTGAATACTATATCAATGATAATAATTTTTATCTCAATAGAGATGACATGTTCTTCTAATGATAGTGATGACACGTGTGGCTAGGATTTAAGGAACAAGAATATGTGGAGAATATTTTCATCATATCTCTTTAATGGAAGGATGTAATTACATAAGATTGTAATTAATGGAAGGTTACTTGAATGTTAGGGTTTAACAAGAGTTTTTTCCAAGTTGTTTAATTAACATGTGCTTTTGACACATTCTGGAAATGCCACCTCCTTCCAGCCAACTACGTCCTCCATTTCGGTGGCAAGATAGTGTTTTCGTGGTCAAATGCCAAGTGTGGAGGGATGGTGTTTTGATGGCGGAATGCCATGTTTACATTAATATTTTCTCAAAGTAAGGGTCTCCACTCCCAGCAGTGAGTTATGAGACCTAAGCATCCCCATGAACACAACTAGTATGTTACTTCCTTAGTGTTGTTTCTATCAAGTAGGAGTGAAAGAATAAGCTTCAAGAAAGGGTTATGTTCCTTTGGTTTGACATGCTCCCTCAATGCAGTAGTTAATGGATTTTCTAATTTCAAGGGTTGAGAATATCATAATGGTGTTGCACACCATGGTTTCTGCCCTTTTTCACAGAAAACACTGTGGTTAGCTTGATCTAGGAAGCCCCATTTCCAACCATTTCCAAACACCAGTTGTTGGGCTTGCTCCAAGACCATCAAAAAACTTTGTTGGGATCGAGACACCGGGAGGATCTTGACGTTGCGAGGGCATTGGAGAGTGGAATCACATGCACATCCCCTAGCACCCCAGTAGTAGGAACAACACCTTTAAATCATATTTTTTTAATTTATTTTATTGGTATATCTTCGAATAACTATACAATTTAGTAGGATTATTGATAAATTCTTTAAATTAGTACTATTGTAGTTTTAAATTATTAAATTTACATCTATTTCATTGAATCAAATTTGTATTAAAAAAAACTTGCAAAGAAAAAACACTTTCAATATCAATATCACCTTCTTGTAATTAAAGTTGAAAATTTGTAACTAGCACAACCACATTATTAAAAATGGTTGATATACTTAGATTTACACTACTTTCTACTCTTAAAAAATTAATGACTTTTATTTTTTCACCTTTAAAAAATGAATAGTATCAATCAACATATAACAACCACTTTTAATAATATAACTGTCTTCATCCATTTCAAATTATAAAAATCCTAATTACATATCATCTTATAAATGTAACACCATATTAAAAAATTATAAATATAACATCATATTAAAAAATTACAACTTTAATTAGCATTATTTACATTAATAATATCTCTTCACGATTCGAAATCCATTTAAGTCCAATCTCTACAACATATGAAAGTGACTAAAGCCCTCCAAAATTGGGTCACGATATTGATACTTTGATTAAGCTCGTGACATGTATTATCCATCACAATCTATTATTAACCATAGTTTAGTTCATGTAATTTCTAGAATCATCGAAATACAGATATTTCAATCCGATTAGGCATGTAATTAAGGTAATTTTTTTTTAAGTAAATGCGATCATGAATACAACATATGAAAGTGGCACAAGGGAGCAAGGTTGACAAACGTAGCACGGAACATTTTCTAACAAATTGTGAAGTTTTTTTCGCTGGACCACAACTCGTCTAATCAAAAATTCTATTTCACGTGCCAAACTTTTCTTCGAGAGAAATATTTAGTCAATGAAGAACAATCAAAGGACACAAAGAAATAGAAAAAAACATAATCTACAAAGACTTTGGATACCATAAACACACCAACATCAACTCATAAAGCAAATTAATTTCAAACAAATTCATAAGTGAGATGAACGAACTATCTAATATTCTTGTTCACAATTTATAATTAAAGAAAAAGTTGCAAGATAACTAATACATGTGAATTATTTTGAAGGTTTCATAATTTATTCACTTTCAATGATCCAAAAGCAAATTAGCTCTGGTCATGTTGGTTAACAGCAGCGTTGTTTGTACAAAATATCTATCTAATTTGTTTTATGTATTTTGGGAAAGCATCTTAATGTCAAACCGATTGGAAATATTGAAGTGACAAATTTACAGTCAGAACTTTACACATTTACAAAGTTCCAAACATAAAATTTGACTTCAACCTTCCAATCAGAATTTCCCAGAAGTACATAAAACTAATTCCATCCATGGATACATCACTTGAATATTCTCATGGTTACCCTACACACTATTGAAAGACTAAATGCCCTCCGACTAAATGCCCTCCAATGGAGGGGTAATGGGCGATTGGGTTGCTTTGTCGAATTTCAAGGATTTCTCTTAATTTTACATGACTTTTTTTTTGTATTTTTTATAATAATAATAATAATCTAATTTTAAGATTACTACACCAAATTAGTGTATGAAACTCTCTGTAACTATTTGATTGCTAAAATATACAGAGAGCGAACATCATCCCTTGAAAATATTATTTTCCATTACGACTCCAGGTAAACATCTCCATCTCCTGAAACTGAAACAAGACATTCATATCCTTCTCTCCATCGGTTACTTGAGATGCTGGGCTGTCTGTCCAGGAAGAGCCCAAGGGCTCATCATAATCATAATCAGCTGTTTCTCCTCCTTTGCCAAAACTGGAATTATTGTCTGTGAGAAACGCCAGGAGATTCGCCTGCTGGCAATGCAAATTGAGGATCTGTGCCTGAGCAGTGGCCAACTGAGATTGCAAATCGCACACCTGCTGCTGCAGCTGGCAAACTGCGCCGGCACAACCATAAATGGGGTCCCGCAGCCTCGCCCTCGCTTCATATACCATACTACTCACTGTGTCATCTCTGTGCTGAGTATCAACATCCTGAAATAAACAGATTAATAGTAATATTAGCAATATGAACAATAAACAGATTGCTGAGACCCTGAGCATAATTATCATCATGAGAGAGAATTAATTAAAGATGGTCATAATCATAAAACCTGAAGAATCCTAATGATGTTGCTTGCTCCAAATACTCTGTGCACAGTTGCAAACTTCTGAGGATCATTTGGTGGGAAATAAGGAGCCAGCACACACTTGTCTCCACACCGCCTTCTCAGCGTCCTGCAAGCCGCACAGGGGGTTGCCACTTTCGTTCTGGGATTGCCCTCGCTCATCTGCATCATAAAATATACAAATTCATGAGATATCGATACCATGAATATTCAATAAACTAAACGACCAGAGAAGATCTGGTGAGGCTACAAAATTCAATAAGCCCATAATGAATTACTGCTAACCTTGTAAATCTGTAGGCGCCTGCAGATCCAATCCTGGAAATAAACTTCAATTGCCGTTACAATATCCTTCAATGGCGATTACAATTTGCAATTGAAGGATGAAGATGGTGGGGAGCCAGCGAGATCTTTAATAGACGTGGAAGCGGGGGGGCTTGCGTACGCTCCTGGGAAATATGAATCCACCTACAACGGATCGTCTAAATTGACCGTTATTTTGCGTAAAGTTTTCCATGTTTATTTTAGACAGAAAATGACATGCCGGCCAATGTATGAATCCCCAGTGCTGGTTTGTTCACTAACCTTTTTGACCCATTCGCCGCCGCCGCCGAACTTTAGGAATGATGGGTCTTTCCGTCGCCTCGTCTAGGTGGACCAGATCTTTTTTCCGCCCAGAAGAGCGGGATTGCAGGAAAATTGCATCAAAATGTCATTTCAAAGCTAAAAGTTGGACTCCGGCTCTGCCAGTCAAGCTGCGCTCCTCTTACACGCAAACATTTCAATTCTCAGAGTTTGATATACTCGTTTTCCACGCAAAAACCTTTGAATAGCCCCGTCCTTCTCAGAGCTTCCAGAGATGAGACGTCTCCAGACATTGACTATTTGCAGC
>JASDQU010372363.1:38274-51124 GCA_032191745.1 Picea mariana
GAACTAGAGGAACTTACCATCTTACTCCATGCCCTCGTAGGTATTTCTACTCCATATTAATTAAAAATCAATGGCTACATCAAACATAGGTCATTAGTGGTGTTGATTGATATTGGTAGCACCCATTATTTTATTTATCGCAGGATAGCTGAGGAGTTCAATTTCTTTGTCAAAATAGTTTCTAATTTTCAAATTCTCGTCACTAATGGTGGTACAATGAAATGTGGGGGACGTTGTGAGAATGTCAAACTCTAAATGGGATATTATCACCTGAAAAGTCACATGTTCTCGATTTCTATGGGTGGTTGTTATATTGTCTTGGGTGTTGAATTCCTTCACACCTTGGGACTGATTACCATGGATTATCAAGAATTATATATGAGCTTTACTAAATATTCTCACACCTATACCCTTAGAGGCCTACAAGATGAATCACCATAAATTATTAGTTCTCACTGGATGGATAAACTCCTGACGAGAGGCCACCATGGTGTGATTTCTCAACTTAATGCCATCTAGGTACATGATCAATCATCCCTGGTAGTACGTCTTGATCTGAAACTAATTTTGTATAAGCACCATAGGGTCTTTGAGACACACATGTACCTACCCCCCTCCAAGGGTGAGCATGATCACCACATCCCTTTACTCCCAAGAATTCATCCCCCTAATGTACGTCCCTACATGTATCCATTTGCTCAAAAAAATTAAATAGAAAAAATAGTGCAGGAGTTATTGGAGGCGGGGGTCAGGGATAATTTTAAGGATGGAAATTTATTTTGAAATGCAGAAACCTTGGAGAATCTTACTGGTCCTTTATATGTCAACTATAAATGTTTGGYRATACTTTTGTTAAAATATTCAAATTTCTAGGGATTTTATATAGTTTTTATAATTTTTTGGCAATTTTTAAGGTAAAATAATTTTGTCCTATAGAATTTGGGCGAATAATTTTTAGACTCGCAAATCGTTTTTTGGGAAAAAAGAATAGAAAATTAGGCCATGGGTGAAATTTAGCCCCTAAAATTTTCCCTATCGGGGATAATTCACCCAAGTACAAGCCGATGGTCATCCCTTGTTGTGATGGTATTAAATAAGTAAGGGTCATGGCACATGTGTCCATATTTTTGTGCTCTTAATAAATTGACCATTAAGGTTAAGTTTCCCATTCTTTTCATTGATGATTTGTTGGATGAACTCCAGGGTGTATGTTTCTTCACCAAATTAGATCTTCACTTAGGCTATCACCAGATTCATATGAATGAAGCAGACATTCCCAAGATAGATTTCAAAACTCATGAAGGGAATTGTGAATTCTTGGTAATGCCTTTTGTCCTTTGCAATGCCCCATATACCTTCCAAAGTATCATGAATAAACTCTTGAATCCCTATCTTCAATAGTTTGTTCTGGTTTTCTTTGATGACATGCTCATTCACGATTGCACTTGGGATGCTAATCTACACCATGTGGAAAAAGTACTTCAATTGTTACAGTACAATCAATTGTTTGTCAAAACGACCAGCTGTGCTTTTGGAGCAAGTGAGTCGAATACTTGGGACACATTGTGGGCTATGATGGGGTAAGGGTGGACCCCAAAAAGATTCAATCCATGAAGGAGTGGTCGAGACCCATGAATTTTAAGAGCCTTCAGGGTTTTTTAGTTCTCATAGGATAATACTAAAAATTTATCCACCATTACGGAAACATTTCCATGCCATTGATGAACCTTCTCAAGAAGAATGCATTTTTTGGACACATGAAGCATAGCAGGCCTTCACAATGTTAAAGAAGTCCATGTCCACTACCCCCATCTTAGCAACCCCTGACTTCAACAAAATTTTTGTGGTGGAATTAGATGCTTTTGGCACTGGTATTGGTGCAGTTCTCACACAATATGGTAGACCTCTTGCTTTCACTAGCCAAGCTTTCAGTGGCCACAATCTAGGAAAATATACATATGAAAAGGAAATAATGGCTATTCTCCATGTTGTGCACACATGGCGACCATATCTATTGGGAAAATGTTTTCATATTAGAATAGATTACCATAGTCTAAAATATTTATTGGAGCAACGATTATCCTCCCCAGAAAAGAACAAGTGGTTGACCAAAATATTGGGCTATCATTATGAGACCGTATATAAAAAAAGGAAAATACATTGTAGTAGTTGATGCATTATCCAAACATTATGAGGATGAAGGCTCCATCTTTGAATTATCATTACATGTTCCTAATTGGATTGAGGAATTGTGACAAGAGTGTCTAACACACCCAACCATATCATAGGTAATTCAGTGAATTCAAGAGGATCCTAACCCTCCCCACGACTATAATTGGAAAGAAAATATCCTTCAGTATAAGGATCACTTGGCTCTGTCTCTGTATTCATCCCCTAATCCTCGGATCTTAAATGATTTGTACTCATATTCTCTAGCGGGTCACTCAGTATTCCAAAATACATATTCTCATGATCACCGTTATTTTTTCTCAGAAGGAATGAAGAAGGACATCCTTACCTTTGTCACTGAATGTGATGTATTCCAACGCAATAAAGGTGAAACTATCAATACCCCTGGAACTATATATTTTTTACTCATTCCATCCTGTGTATTCCTCGGATAGACCTTTCCAATGAGCTATTATGCACCCCAAACAAACATCACATGCAAAAGTTATGCCCTTGGGAAGTTGACATATCAACTACCCCCATCGGGGCCCACAGACCTTTTGGCATTTCATCCTCCGAGGTTAGGGTTTTGGATTTTATTTATGTTAAAAATGCCTTTGGAGCCTCATTGTAAACATCATCTTCTTATGAATGAGCATATCCATCACATCTCTTCTCATAGATAAGCTGCCACCATTCTAGTGAGTTCATTCACTCTGTATTTTTACAGTTTCTGTACATTTCTATCATTAATAAAAATTGTGCGTTATTGTATCTCTGTGTTTTCTTGTTATATTTATTCCTTCATTTCGTTTTCAAAATAATCAAGATCAGTGGTATCATAGCAGGCTACTCCTTATTGTTTCTTAGTTCATGTCCCTAACGAGGTTAGGGTATAGAGAATTGGGTCTTGAGCTAGTTTCTCTTGAGAACAACCACTCCTGCCAGCCCAATCGACCTCCCATGGTGGAAGAAAAGAGAGACGAGGGAGAATAAGATCCCATCAATTTGTTTCTTGCGGAATCCCTCATGCAACAGAGGAACGAGATGTTGGAGAATTTTTCCCAAATCCTTCAATGATTTTTGACAATAATAGGCGCGTCTTCGTAAAGAAATCACTTTGGAGACGTTTTCCCATTCAAGGTAAAGTTTAATTTCAATATTCCCATATTTTAAGGTTATATTGATGGGAATGCTTTGGAAAAGTGGTTAAATTTGATAAAATGTTATTTCTTTGTTCACAATTTTATGATAGAGAAAAGATCAACTTTGTGCTCCTTAAGGCTCTCCCCCATGTCAAACATTGGTGGGAAACTTATTGGGAGAAAAATTCCATAGAGTATGGAATATTTGGGACCAAGCCCACTTGGTATTTTTTTATGGATGTGGTCAAGGAGAAATATTACCCTATGAGAAACTATGATGACCAGTACATGAGATGGACCACACTGCATCAAGAGAGGGGAAGAAACATGAAGAAGTTCACAAATACCTTCCACACCAAGTTGGGTATCAAAGACTCTTAGTGACATCTGGTTCTAAAATACTGTGGGGCTCTACACAGGTACATCCAAACTGAAATGGAATTTATTTACATTTCATCACTGGGAGATGCTTATCAATATGCTGTCAAATCGAACAAAAATTTAAGAAGCAAAACAAGTGGGAGTTCAGGTATGAAAATGCACAACAAACAAAGTATGGTAAAGATATCCCTAACTCACAAAAAAAACAACCTCAAGACCACCAATCCAAGCCACGGGAAAAGAAGGGTAACAAGAAGACAAAAAAGGACACTGGGAAGTGGTGTAACTTTCAAAACATCCCTTGGCACAACACCGATGAATGTCGCTCAAAATAGTCATTGGTGGCAAATCTCAAAGAAACAAATTCGGGCCCTGACTCAGACTCTGATTCAGAAAATAATAAAAGGAAATGGATAATTGATGCAGAACCCACTACTATTGTCACGATTGCAACAATCCAACCAGAAGAACCATAGGATCCTAAGGAGGGGGAGAGCCTTTTCCATTCACAAATGCGGGTGAAGGGGACCCCACTGCATTTTATTGTTGATAATGGAAGCCAGAAGAACCTAATCTCAGTATAGGTCATCAAGCAGTTGGATTTTCCAACAACACCACACCTACATCCATACAACATCAGGTGGCTTCACCAGGGTCGAGATCATTGTGTTAGCCAGCAGTGTCGCATGTTCTACGACATCAAGCCCTTCAAGGATGAGGTACTATGTGATGTTGCCCCACTGGAACTCTATGATGTTATTTTAGGCCAACCATATATGTGGAATCATCATGTTATTTATGAGTCTTGACCCCATAACATCATTGTTACTTTGGGGGGTCAACTCTACAAGATACTTGAGGTAGTCTCAACAAAAGAGTGTTGCAAAGTAATCTCTCATACCAAAAAGTTTAGCCTCTTCACAATCTTGGAATAAGGTGAATAGAAGGAAACTGCAACCACTACAGCCTCATCCCAAGACCTTTCTATCCAACGGAAGCACATTGCATAAGAGCACAAAAATATTGTTGCGTCACCTATGGGGGTGCCTCCACACCTCCACACTACTGGCCAATACAACAAAGTTATAATATATCCCTTCATACTCCTCATATCACATCTTCATCGACAGATTCATCAAACACCTGGGCAGATCATCCATCTAGATCATTTGAATAGATCCAACCCCTCCAACAACACGTTGATAACAATCTTCAACAAGTTAAGTAGGACAACTTCTTCAGCAAGGCAAGCAGTTCACTAAGGTTCAAATTTGACAAAAGCTTCCCCATCTTCCATGCGAACTTGGAGTAATGGGGACCATTGCTTCTTAAAGGGGGAAGGATGATCCAAGTGGAAATCGATGGCCACCCACCTATTCCATTGGCTCAAAATAGGGGTTTCCACCTTAGCAGTTTTTCTATAGTTTTTTGGGTCCTAAACTTTCGGGACCGTTTTGAGGCCCTAAAAAACCTTTTTTGGGCATGACACAGTCACACTGTAGGCATTATCCAGATTGTGACAAAAACATGTGTAGTCCTCCTATAGACCTTTCCAACAATCTATCATGTGCCCCAAATGAAGATTGTATGCAAGCGTTACGCCCTTGGGAAATTGACGTTTCAACTACCCCCATCGAGAACCACAAACCTTTTGGAGTTTCATCTTTCGGGGTTAAGGTTTTTTATTTTATTTATGTTAAAAAGGCCTTTGGAGCCTCATTGTAAACATAATATTCTTTTGAATGAGTGTAGCCATCACATCTATTCTCAAAGATAAGTTGCCACCATTCTAGCGAGTTCATTCACTCTGTATTTTTAAATTTTTTGTACATTTTTGTCATTAATACAAATTGTGCATTACTATATCTCTATTTTTTTGGAAGTATATATGTGTATTTGCATATTATATTTGCACCTTCATTCCGTTCTCAAAACAATTCGGACCAAGGATGGTAGTTTTTTCAGCTCTAATTAGGTTCCTCAAAGCTACTTCCTTGTAACGAATTTCAAATCCTCTATAGTTCCACAAGACTTTGATTGTTATTTCCCTGGGGATTTTGGATTCTACCTTATGACATAGCATGTGCAACAAGATTCTTGTAATTTATAAATCTAGTCCTAAAGACCAATCGAGGGTTGTTTGAATACCCAAGACCTTTTCCTTATTGATGATCGCCTCTAATTTCTACTTAGTTGGTTTCCTACCGACTTTTTTAGCCAATTTTTGTTATGTTTCATCATCCTCCTTCTCCTCATATTCTTTCTATTAGTGGGATTTTTTCCTAGTTATTATTCTTGGATGAAACTATTGTTTTATAGGGACATTGTCAATTTCTTCTAGCCGATCTAATAGAGAATCCACATGTATTGAAAAAGAGAGAGGTTCCTAATTATTTCCCTTAATGTGTTGTCTAGGTGGGTTTGTTTTGTCAAGGAAAGAGATTTAAGTAGTTTTTATTTCATAAAATGGGATGAACGATCCTCTGATAGTATTTCAAATGTATTTTCTTGATGAGTTCAGTTTTTTCCCTTTTATTTCTTAAGAGACTCCTAAGCTTGAGCTAGGGGCACTTTAGAAGAGAGCTTGATTGCTTAGGGCTGCATGAAAACATGCTCGAATCTTGATGGCATAAATGGGTTGGTAACTAAAGGGGTCAAATTTAGAATCTATGTGGAGGTTGTCTGTTAAGCATTCATCTTTCTTTTGATGGCTTTCCACTAATATTCCTTATCGATGATTGATTGTGTTTCTTGGGAATTTTTCTTGTAGTCCTTCGCAAAGTGTTCATATATGTGACATATCTTAAATATGAAATTTAGTTTATCATAGTCCAAAGGATAAATGTGCTTCTACCTATCTAGGGTCAACATGATTTATCCCGGAAGCCCTTTTTCTAGATCCAACTCCACACAAATTCTTGTTCATGTGAACATATCGTCCTTTGGTTAAGATTTATCTATGTATCAACCCATAGTGTCCCCAATGCTACTCATCGTATCTTCATTCTAGTAGTGAAGGGGAAGGTGTGGGAGATGAACCCAAATAAGAACAATCGAAGGAACATCATGCTTAAGATTAAATTTGGCGTGAATTGATTTAAATACATTCTTATGGAATCGAAGAAGTATGGTCTATTTCTAAATATAAGGTCTATCTTCTTTGGCTTGAAAATAAAAAGCATAGAATATCCTATCACAAAAGTAATGAGTATGTTTACCTTCGATCAATACTTTCCAGTTTTTCTACACCCAGTCTTCCATAGATCTGGAGGAAGGCCATATTCCAATCAATTTTTTTATCATGCTGCATTTTGATAATGTCAAATCCATGTGCCGAGGGGATGATGCAAGTAACAAAACTTGAGGGACACTCTCCAGTTTCTTCACAAACCTTAATGGTTGTGGATTTGGGGCCTTCCCTAAGGTTGAAACCAACACTCTAAAAGACTTTGGGATCTGGAGGGGGCATCCAACCTCTCGAAGTTCTAAATCCATAGCTAAACCCTAGGCTTATACAAAGGCATTCAAATGGGTTGTACACAATAGTTTTTTAGCTCTTTGTTGATACTGAAATCAAATTACATATACTACTTAATAAGTTGTTCTCTGATTCTTTTTTATTTCTACATGACTATAAATTTCCATAAAAATCTAAATGGGTATTAACCATAATTTATTTCATATGTATATAAAACCAAAGACAATTTTAAATCATTCATTTAATATATAATTATTTGTTGAATAATATATCAATGATAATAATTTTTATCTCAATAGAGATGACAGGTTCTTCTAATGATAATGATGACATGTGTGGCTAGGATTTAAGGAACAAGAATATGTGGAGAATATTTTCATTGTATCTCTTTAATGGAAGGATGTAATTACATAAGGTTGTAATTAATGGAAGGTTACTTGAATGTTAGGGTTTAACGAGAGTTTTTTCGAGGTTGTTTAATTAACATGTGCTTTCGACACATTCTGGAAATGCCACCTCCTTCTAGCCAACTACATCCTCCATTTCGATGGCAAGATAGTGTTTTCGTGGTCAAATGCCAAGTGTGGAGGGATGGTGTTTCGATGGTGGAATGCCATGTTTACAATAATATTTTCTCAAAGTAAGGGTCTCCACTCCTAGCAGTGAGTAATGAGACCTAAGAATCATCATGAACACAACTAGTATGTTACTTCCTTGGTGTTGTTTCTATCAAGTAGGAGTGAAAGAATAAGCTTCAAGAAAGGGTTATGTTCCTTTGGTTTGATATGCTCCCTCAATGTAGTAGTTAATGGATTTTCTAATTTCAAGGGTTGAGAATATCATAATGGTGTTGCACACTATGGTTTTTTCCCTTTTTCACAGAAAACACCGTGGTTAGGTTGGTCTAGGAAGCCCCATTTCCAACCATTTCCAAACACCGTTTGTTGGGCCATTTCCAAACACCGGTTGTTGGGCTTGCTTCAAGACGATCAAAAAACTTTGTTGGGATCGAGACACCAAGAGGATCTTGACGTTGCAAGGGCATTGGAGAGTGGAATCACATGCACATCCCCTAGCACCCCAGTAGTAGGAACAACACCTTTAAATCATATTTTTGTATTGGTATATCTTCGAATAACTATACAATTTAGTAGGATTATTGATAAATTCTTTAAATTAGTACTATTGTAGTTTTAAATTATTAAATTTACATCTATTTCATTGAATCAAATTTGTATTAAAAAAAACTTGCAAAGAAAAAACACTTTCAATATCAATATCACCTTTTTGTAATTAAAGTTGAAAATTTGTAACTAACACAACCACATTATTAAAAATGGTTAATATACTTAGATTTACACTACTTTCTACTCTTAAAAAATTAATGACTTTTATTTTTTCACCCTTAAAAAATAATAGTATCAATCAACATATAACAACCACTTTTAATAATATAACTGTCTTCATCCATTTCAAATTATAAAAATCCTAATTACATATCATCTTATAAATGTAACACCATATTAAAAAATTATAAATATAACATCATATTAAAAAATTACAACTTTAATTAGCATTATTTACATTAATAATATCTCTTCACGATTCGAAATCCATTTAAGTCCAATCTCTACAACATATGAAAGTGACTAAAGCCCTCCAAAATTGGGTCACGATATTGATACTTTGATTAAGCTCGTGACATGTATTATCCATCACAATCTATTATTAACCATAGTTTAGTTCATGTAATTTCTAGAATCATCGAAATACAGATATTTCAATCCGATTAGGCATGTAATTAAGGTAATTTTTTTTTAAGTAAATGCGATCATGAATACAACATATGAAAGTGGCACAAGGGAGCAAGGTTGACAAACGTAGCACGGAACATTTTCTAACAAATTGTGAAGTTTTTTTCGCTGGACCACAACTCGTCTAATCAAAAATTCTATTTCACGTGCCAAACTTTTCTTCGAGAGAAATATTTAGTCAATGAAGAACAATCAAAGGACACAAAGAAATAGAAAAAAACATAATCTACAAAGACTTTGGATACCATAAACACACCAACATCAACTCATAAAGCAAATTAATTTCAAACAAATTCATAAGTGAGATGAACGAACTATCTAATATTCTTGTTCACAATTTATAATTAAAGAAAAAGTTGCAAGATAACTAATACATGTGAATTATTTTGAAGGTTTCATAATTTATTCACTTTCAATGATCCAAAAGCAAATTAGCTCTGGTCATGTTGGTTAACAGCAGCGTTGTTTGTACAAAATATCTATCTAATTTGTTTTATGTATTTTGGGAAAGCATCTTAATGTCAAACCGATTGGAAATATTGAAGTGACAAATTTACAGTCAGAACTTTACACATTTACAAAGTTCCAAACATAAAATTTGACTTCAACCTTCCAATCAGAATTTCCCAGAAGTACATAAAACTAATTCCATCCATGGATACATCACTTGAATATTCTCATGGTTACCCTACACACTATTGAAAGACTAAATGCCCTCCGACTAAATGCCCTCCAATGGAGGGGTAATGGGCGATTGGGTTGCTTTGTCGAATTTCAAGGATTTCTCTTAATTTTACATGACTTTTTTTTTGTATTTTTTATAATAATAATAATAATCTAATTTTAAGATTACTACACCAAATTAGTGTATGAAACTCTCTGTAACTATTTGATTGCTAAAATATACAGAGAGCGAACATCATCCCTTGAAAATATTATTTTCCATTACGACTCCAGGTAAACATCTCCATCTCCTGAAACTGAAACAAGACATTCATATCCTTCTCTCCATCGGTTACTTGAGATGCTGGGCTGTCTGTCCAGGAAGAGCCCAAGGGCTCATCATAATCATAATCAGCTGTTTCTCCTCCTTTGCCAAAACTGGAATTATTGTCTGTGAGAAACGCCAGGAGATTCGCCTGCTGGCAATGCAAATTGAGGATCTGTGCCTGAGCAGTGGCCAACTGAGATTGCAAATCGCACACCTGCTGCTGCAGCTGGCAAACTGCGCCGGCACAACCATAAATGGGGTCCCGCAGCCTCGCCCTCGCTTCATATACCATACTACTCACTGTGTCATCTCTGTGCTGAGTATCAACATCCTGAAATAAACAGATTAATAGTAATATTAGCAATATGAACAATAAACAGATTGCTGAGACCCTGAGCATAATTATCATCATGAGAGAGAATTAATTAAAGATGGTCATAATCATAAAACCTGAAGAATCCTAATGATGTTGCTTGCTCCAAATACTCTGTGCACAGTTGCAAACTTCTGAGGATCATTTGGTGGGAAATAAGGAGCCAGCACACACTTGTCTCCACACCGCCTTCTCAGCGTCCTGCAAGCCGCACAGGGGGTTGCCACTTTCGTTCTGGGATTGCCCTCGCTCATCTGCATCATAAAATATACAAATTCATGAGATATCGATACCATGAATATTCAATAAACTAAACGACCAGAGAAGATCTGGTGAGGCTACAAAATTCAATAAGCCCATAATGAATTACTGCTAACCTTGTAAATCTGTAGGCGCCTGCAGATCCAATCCTGGAAATAAACTTCAATTGCCGTTACAATATCCTTCAATGGCGATTACAATTTGCAATTGAAGGATGAAGATGGTGGGGAGCCAGCGAGATCTTTAATAGACGTGGAAGCGGGGGGGCTTGCGTACGCTCCTGGGAAATATGAATCCACCTACAACGGATCGTCTAAATTGACCGTTATTTTGCGTAAAGTTTTCCATGTTTATTTTAGACAGAAAATGACATGCCGGCCAATGTATGAATCCCCAGTGCTGGTTTGTTCACTAACCTTTTTGACCCATTCGCCGCCGCCGCCGAACTTTAGGAATGATGGGTCTTTCCGTCGCCTCGTCTAGGTGGACCAGATCTTTTTTCCGCCCAGAAGAGCGGGATTGCAGGAAAATTGCATCAAAATGTCATTTCAAAGCTAAAAGTTGGACTCCGGCTCTGCCAGTCAAGCTGCGCTCCTCTTACACGCAAACATTTCAATTCTCAGAGTTTGATATACTCGTTTTCCACGCAAAAACCTTTGAATAGCCCCGTCCTTCTCAGAGCTTCCAGAGATGAGACGTCTCCAGACATTGACTATTTGCAGCSTCCTGTCAGACTTTTGGTATGCTTACGCTAATCATCCTGTTACAACCAAAATAAAACGTGTCATCTTTCTAAAAAGAAAGTCTATTCTCGAAGCATCTCGAAGCATCATTGTCATAGAGTGAAAAAAAAATTGTGCTGAATAGGGACAAGAAGTTCTTTGTATTTGCTTTATTTTTTTAATTAATTTTATTTGAAATTTGATCATGAATGGTTGGAATTGTATATTTGAGTTGTTGAGTTTGAATAATTTAAATATTTTAAATTTTTTTTATGAAATTAAATCTATTTATATATTTAAAAATGTAATTTAAATAATAAAAAATTATAATTTTATCAACAACTATTATCTAACCAAACTCTAATAAAAAATTCAAAACTTAAAATATTTAGACTATTCAAAAATCTCACTATTCCTGAAAACAATGTTGTCATAAAATGCAAAAATGAAATGTGTGTGCCTACTTACCTTATGTTGGCCAAATCATTGAAGGTTCTCTCATCATAAGAGTGTATGATATGTGTGTTGTGTGCATGAGACCGTGTGCTTACTGCATCGAAGCCTTTCTGCACATCCAACGCCATCTTCCAACCCCGCCTCATGTGACTAGAGCTAGAGTGTCGTCGTGCCAAACCACTAAGGACCACGCTTATCACATGTGCCAACTAAGTCATAGCTTGGCATCCACATCAACGACAACTTAGACTGACACATCAATGAAATAGTTAGTTTGATGCACCACATCAGCAACACGTCATACATAGAGAAGTTACACATATGACACGTAGGGCGATGAAAATGGGCTAGGTCAACTCAAGATACACACATAATGTTTCAGAGGGTGTTGGTGAAAGAGGGCATTGCTAGAGCATTTGCAGGAAGTGAGCTATGTTGTTCAAAGGGTCATTGCGAAAGCATTAGTTTGAGTGCGAATTCTCAAGGAAGTGGTGGGTTTACCTTTAGGGATGGTGTATTTTTCTAAAAGAGACATTAAAATTCTCATCGTTAAATTAAACTTAGCATCACAACACTGCCCCCACCTCTTAATAAATGAGCCCACCTCTTAATAAATGAAAGACAATTAAAACCTTTGAAAAATCTCACCAATTTTTTTTTTTTTTTTAAATATCTAATTTCTAAAAGTATAAACTCTCTCAACAACATCGATGGGATGGTGATAGAGTTATGAAATCAATGCCACAATTGTTTTTATACATTGCTTGAACACACGATACCTTCCTTGTACAAATACCTCGTGTGTTTAAAATATGTGATGGTTTTCCAACTAGCTTAATGGTTTAATCTTAAGGCTATTTACAAAACTAAGTCTAAACATTTGTTTATTAATTGTTCTAATCTATCATGTAAAAGTATAATCTTTGTTTCTGTCTTATTACTATATTGCACACATTATAGATTAATAGGTTCATTAGAAGGGTAAGTCATAATGGCACACATATTTTCCTATCATGTAAGAAGTATAATCTTTGTTTGTGTCTTCTCACTATATTGTATA
>JASDQU010372364.1:0-21146 GCA_032191745.1 Picea mariana
TTTCTTTTTCTTTTTTCTTTTCTTTTCTTTTTCTTTTTTCTTTTCTTTTCTTTTTCTTTTTTCTTTTCTTTTTCAAATTATTTGCAGAAAGAAAAATCATTTGTCAACAAAAACACTAGAGACAGATAATATCCCAGTCACTAGTTGATCCTATAACTTATAGGGTGATAACAATGGCTCCACCTGGGGATGGTACTTTCCATGTGAAGTGCCAAGAATCCTAGTTCCGGTCATTCTGAAAATTTCTGCCTAGTAGCCTTCGTTGGTTTTATTCTCACAAATTGGAAGAATAGTGGTCAGCGGCTTAGGGCCTTCTCTTCGGGCTTCAACCAATTGACTAATGTTATTCGCTCAGAAAATGCAGGTGAAAAATAAAAATGGTATGTACAATGATGAGTGAAAACTCGAGTCTCTACTGAGGTGTCACATAATGCTTCAACATTTTGCCATTTACAGGTCCTCCTGGCAGATCTATCCCATCAGTGTTTTTTAGCAAGAAAGCGTTATTTCCCATGAATGCTTGAATCATGTATGGTCCTCTCCACAGACTGTCAAATTTTCCATGCTTTCCCTTGTCTTCATTTCTAGCGTCCCATCTCAACACCAAATCTCCTAGCTCAAAATCATCTTCCTTGGTTCTTTTGTCAAAAATCTTCTTGATGCTTTCTTGGATTACCTGAGTCTTGTTGAAAAATTCTTCCCTAGACTGCTGCAAATGGATCATCTGGTTGATCCTTCTCTGTGAGTCATTTGGCTCGGCTTTTACATCTTGAAGCAACTTCATGACAGGGACTCCTAAGGAAGTGGGGAAAACAGCTTCTGTGCCATAGACCAACTGGTATGGTGACATATCGATTGACCTTTTGGTGGTCAGTTTGTCAGCCCACAATGCAAACACCAACTTGTTATGCCATGATTTCTTGTTTTCCTGCAACGTCTTCTTGATGATGTTCACCAAGGTTTTTTTTGAAGATACCACCAGCCCATTCCCCTAAGGGTAGTAAGCTATGGAATGTCCCAAATCAATGTGATAATGGTTGCAAAAATCTATGAGTTTCTTCGACCGAAAAGCAACTGCATTATCAGTTATAATCTTTCTAGGACATCCAAAATGAGACAAGATATTATTTTCAAGGAATTTGATAATAACAAAATCAGTGGCTTGCCTGCTTGGTACTGCTTCGATCCATTTGGTAAAATAATCTGTGGCAGTGAGAATCCACCTGTGTTGGCCTGAAGAAGGAGGGTGTATTTCTCCAATGAAGTCCAATCCCCATTGCTGGAAAGGGGCTTCAACTGAGATCGGTTTCAGGGGGAGAGGAAGGAGTTTCCTTTTTCCTTCAAACAGCTGACATTGATGACATGCGGTCACTGTACGATGTACATCAGCGAATAGGGTGGGCCAATAGAAACCAGATCTAAGGATTTTTTTGGCTGTGACCTTCCAGTTCAGATGGCAACCACATTCTCCTACATGAAATTCTTGTAACACTTTGTCAGCTTCATCTTTCAATAAACAATTTAACAGAATACCTCCAGGATCTTTCCAATACAGATTGCCTTCTAGAATACAGAATTTTAAGGCTTTCAACTTAAAAAATATATCTTTAGTCTTAGTCAAACCAGGGGGAGCTTGTAGATTTTGCAAAATGAATATAAGGTTTGCATACCATGGAGAGTTGAGAAATACCTCTCTCATGCTTGGAGTCGCCATCTCGCCATGTTCATCTGCCGCAGCTAAAAAATTAATGTCAAGAGCATGGAAATTAGATTCAACCATTAGTTTAGCTAGGCCTTGACCTTTAATTAGTTTCGTAGGCTTAATCTCTATGTCGTATTCTAAAATGATAGCAATCCATTTTCCTCTTCTTCCATCCAGATTGTCCTAGGTCAAAATGTCTTTTACTACCGCATTCAGAACATATGCAATGGTATGGGAATGGAGAATGTAGACCCTAAAATCTTTTATGGCTTTTACCAAGGCAAAAGCTTGTTTCTCCACTATCTTGTAATTTAAAGCAGCATATCTTAATGCTTTACTGAAGAAGGCTATGGGTTGTTCATACCCTTCGTTGTTCTTCTATAATAATACCATTGCAATGGTATGTTCAGAAGCGAAAGAAAAAGATAGAAATCCTTGGTAAAATCAGGACTGATCAAGACCGGGGCCTCTGTGAGTGCTCATTTGACTTGTTCGAAAGACTGCCTGGACTCAGCGTCCCATTTTATTTTTACATCCCTTTTCAACATATTTGTAATGTTTCTGAGGAGCTCTACCAGATTGGGTATGAATCTTCTTGGAAAATTTATTTTTCCGATAAAAGACTGTAATTCTTTGATGTTTCTTGGGTGTTCTAAATTTTGTATGGCCTCGATTCTGCTAGGTTATATTTTGATTCCGTCCTTGGAGATTATGTGCCCTAGCAGTTTTCCTTCCTCTAGTCTGAAAAGGCTTTTCTTAGGATTTAAAGAAATCCCAAATCTCCTGCATTTCTCGAAGACTCTTCTGAGATGTCTCAGGTGCTCGTCATCAGACTGGGAAAACAAAGTTACATCGTCCAGATAGATGACGATAAATTTCCCTAACTCTTCCACAAAGGTGATGTCCATCGCTCTCTGGAAAGTGGCTCCCACGTTCATCAAACCAAAAGGCATTTTCACATACATGAAAGTGCCCCATCGTGTAGTGAAAGTGGTTTTGTCTTGGTCATCTGGGTGGACGAGGACCTGATTATAACCTGAGAAACCGTCGAGCAAAGAAATTCAGCTGGATCCGACTACCCTTTGAAGGATGTGGTCCATTTTTGGCAAGGGGTAATTTTCCTTCAGGGAGACCTTATTCAGATTTTAGAAATCTATGCAAAGCCTGATTTCCCCAGATTTCTTACGTGTAGGGACCAAATTAGAGACCCATTTGGAAAAATGCAATGAGACTATGATCTTGGCATCGTACATTTTTTTGATTTCCTTTTCTATAAGAGGGAGTAACTTGGGATTTATCCTCCTAAGTTTCTATCTGAACGATTTTTGGTCTTCTTTTATTGGAATCCTATGTTGTATGATGTTGGTATCATAAGCTTTCAAATCCTCATAACCCTAGGCAAAGACATCTGAATATTCTTTGAACAACTCGATGTATTTGATTTTTTGCTTGGGGGGTAATGATTTGGAAAATTTGACCATCTTGGGTTTCTCCTCCGTCCCTATATTACAATATTCTACCTCTTGTCCACTGGCTTCAATTTTTGGTTTTTTGGCGATGTCATTATAATCGAACAAATCCTCTAAAGGGACTAGGCCTTTGGGTAAAACATTACTTTTCAAATGCAGAATATCAGTCTCCATCTCATCATCGCCTAATTCTCCTGAATCTACGTTATTTATGCTATCAATTTCAAAATCAGATCTATTTACATTTTCATCTTCGTTCTCTAAATCTATATTTGTACATTCAAAATCATTTTTACACTACAAAAAGTCTTCGATTTGATCATCATTACCAAACACTTGCCAGTAACTGATATTGTCAGGAATGGTTGGTCTACACTTCACCTCTACCATGTATGGGCGGGTCGAGTGGAAAGGAATCTTACATGTGGCTGCTGACGTAGCCAATCCGTCTGCCAAAATGTTTTGTCCCCTAGGCATTACCTGCAAATCAACTTCAGTGAAATATCTAAGGGAATCAAGAACATTATTCCTATAAGCTCTAAGATGTGGGTGTTTCCCATCATACTCACCTTTGATTTACTTGATTATTAGCTCAGAATCACCTCTTACCATAATCTGTTTAGCACCAACCCTTTTTAAAAGTTTCAGACCAAGCATCAAGGCTTCATACTCGGCAATATTGTTAGTGCATTGGAAATTTAATTTGTAAGAATTGTTTTCTGAATACTTGTTTCTGTGATTGTGCAGCCAAACTCTCGCTCCAACTCCTTCTTTTCTTACTACTCCATCAAAATCCATGCTCCAGAAATCTGCTGGTAATTCTTCAGTTACCAAGTTTTTCTTCCTTTCTACCTCAATGATTTCTTGGCCTTCATCCGGACCAGATGTATCCTCTGCCAGCTAAAGGTTTTGCTCTTCCATGTCACCATCGTTATATAGGATAAAAGAATCCAAGTCAGAATGCGCAGAGTAAAGAGGATAGTTGTGCGGTTTTTCTTGGCTACTGACCATGTATTTCATCAATGTTTCTCTGTATAACCTTCTTTGTTGCCCGAAAATTGGGATAGTGGCATATGACATATCTAGCTGCAGGGTACCTTTCAACTTCACCCCCCAGGACTGGGATAGCAACATCCCATACTTCAGGGGGATGTCTGCAACTACCACATCCATGACCATGCTCTTTGGAGGAATATGAACCAGGGTGATACAAAGTTCCTTGATCAATCCAATACATCTAACTTTACTGGAGTCGAATGAGTGTAAATCCTTGTAAGGTCTGGTGACCTCCAGTCCTAGTTTCTCCATCACTTCTTTAGGCATCAGATTGTGGGAAGCACCCAAATCTAGAATAGCATTATGAAAGATCAGGTCATGTATATTTAGACTGATGTAAAAAGGAGTGACATCACCATTATCATCTCGACCATCTACTTCAGGTCTAAACAAAAGTTCAGGTTGATCATCAGTAAGGTTCACAGTATCTGAATGATTTGCTGATCCAACGGTTAAGGCTTTCATACCTATATCAGGTTCAATGGTCAGCACTTTAATCACTTGTGAATGATAAGCGTCTTTGTTCATCAACTTGGAAAGTGGAATGGGAATTTTTACTTTGGCTAATTCCCCTTCGAGGCTGAAAGGTGTAGGGACTCTGCCCTGGCTCATCAAATCTAGTTTGTCTACCACATTCTTCTGGCCAGAAGTACTTGGTTGATTAATTGATGAAATCTCAGGCTGCAACGATCTTTTCAGAATAGTAAGTTTTTTCTTCGTGGGAACTTTGGCAGTGTTCTTTTCAGGAATCTTCTCAGCAGATGATTCAGAGGCTTGTTTGGTTTCGACTATCTTCTTCGTTTTAGTCGTCTTTTTTGGGGAAATCCCTTCTGTCTTTTTACTATGCAGATTGTACTGTCGATGTACCTCCAAAATGGCATTTTCAATTGCCTGCTATTCAGCATCTTCAACTTCTTCACTTACTTTTGTTTGATTGAGAAGAAAAATTTCTTGCTCTTCTTGGGTGAGGAAAATAGCTTCGTTATCGTGAATGCCCATGAGATTTATGTGAGTATCCTTTAGTTACTCAATCACTTCCTCCCCTTCATCAGCATAATTTTCTTGTAGGGGAGACCTAATCTGTTGATCCAGACCTCTCTTCTCTCTTTGATCCCTAGGATCTCTCTGTCTGATTTGAGGAGGGTTTCTCCTGAAGTTAGGGTTCCAAACTTGAGGAGATGGTGGGTTTTCTCTTGGAGGATTTCTTTCTGACACAATAAGTCTTTCCATCATTCTTTCCATTTCTCTGGCCAAGGAATCCAGTTTGGAATCCGAGGTTGATGTGGAAGGTTCCTCTTTAATTGTGACTCTCCTCTTTGACCTCTGTCGTGCCCTTTTTGCTAACAAATTGGCCTCTACACTTATTGTGATTTTTTGCATGTCCTCTAGGGTGGTAGAATTTCTTTCCCGTAGTTGGTATGACATATCGGCATCAAAACCATCAGGGAACTTTATCAATGCCAAACCCCGTGGAGGTTTGATTTCGGCTGGGATTGCGTTGTACAAGTTATTGAAACGAGTGCAGTAATCTTGTACCATGTCACCTTGATTTCTTCTAATATTCTCGTATTCTGACAATATTTGGAGAGGGTTTTTCCTTACCTCCCATCTATCTAGAAAACTCCTTTGAAATGCGGTTAGGTCAAGGATTGAGGTGGCACGTAAACCTTTATACCATTTCTTAATGTCACCTATCAAACTTTGGGCAAACAATCTCATTTGAACGTCAGCCTCATCTACTATGTGCAGGTCAAAATAATCATTCATTTTATCAATGTGTTGTTGGGCATTCAGAGGTCCTATTCCATCAAACTGTGGGAGTCTCATTTGATAGTCTTGAGGCATAGCATGAAGAGGCGTGGACAACGCTAAGGGAGCGTATCTGGCTGCCATGATTGGTGGAGGAGGTGGGATAATGAACTGGACGATAGGCGAGGTAGTGACAAAAGATGAGGACGAGGAGGGACTAGCTGGTGCCAAGGGAGTGGTTTGAGGTTTAGCAGTGGGAGATAGGATTTCAAGAGTTCGGGGTTGCAAAATGGTTGGGTCCAAAATGACTTTACTCATGAAACTATCGGATCTTGTCCTAACCAAGCTTCGTTTGGAAGGGGTGTCAAATTTAGGGTTTTGAAAGGTAACGAGCTCTCTTGAACAGGAAAGGGACTTATGAAAGGGAGTATGACTTACTGAACCTTCAACTACAATCTTTTTCCTAAGAAGCCGCTCTGGGTTATCTGTTACTATCGCAGGTTCTGGGTCTAGATGAGATAGAGTATAAAATTTCTTGGGAGACAGATTTCTTTTTTGATTTTTATATATATAATTTTTAGTTTTATGAGTCTGAAAATAATATGTACAAATTTTAATCAACCTCTAAACATTATACTCTCTTTTCAAATTTTCAATATTTCAGGAACAAACTTTCTTCGAGGAAAAGAAACGTGAAGTTATAAACTTTTAGTTCTGTTCGTCCCCAGTGGAGTCGCCACTATGTTAGCGCTTTGTAAATTTCCAAGAGGTTGACAACAGAAGAAATCTACAAAAGGTAACTTTATCCAACCGCTTTCGAAGCTGGGATCTAGCCCTTCCAACTTCAGAGAGGGATCTCTCTATATGATTTAGCTATGTTTTAAATTTTAAATATTAGGCTAGGTAAACAAATAGGTTGGTTTCGTTGTCATAATGTTTGTCGAGTTGGTTGAGACAGTCTACACATCCATTTGGCTATGGGGTCTGTGTCTTAAATAAAATATGAAATCTAAACTAGAAACGCAAAGGAAAACTTTCACAGGGAGAGATAATATAATCATTGGATTATTTAGTAGCATAAATGAGGAATATCAGAAAAGATGAGAAAGACAATTACAACAAAGAAGCAATTAATAATTTCTTTATTGTAAAATGAGAATATAAACACTTAAATATTTTGAGTCAGAAACAGGGTATACGAGATAAATCCTGCAACTTTCGTTACTTCTATAGATTAGATTTAGAAAACAATTTGATAACAAGGTAAGAATAAAATTTAACTTAGAAAGAACAACATCACCAGTGAATACACACAAGAATCCTGTAAAGGTACCTTTTTGTATTAATGGAAGATCTCTTAAAAAAAATTACATTCTGATAGCTTCAGGGTGTGAAGATCAACAACCCCCAATACTTTGAAAAATGAAGTATTTATAACTCAAATTACAAACGATCCTGTCATTAATGACCAGGACGTGCTAAATCTATTTTTATCCTAACTAACTTAACAAATTGCATAAATCTAGGAACTGCTTGATGATGTGGTGTAACTGCATCCTGATTTCTAGGTGGGCCGTTGATGAAGCCTCTACATGACTTCATCGGACTGGACAAATGAATGGACTGGGAAAACTCATCTGCTACTCGATCAGATCACAGAGTTCCTCCCATCAAAGATGACTGGGCACGTTGACTTTGAGTAGCCTTCGATACACTTCATCCATTTCTGTGTACTTGGTGAAGGTAGGTTTGGTGACGGAAATGTATCGGATCTCATGTTGGATACTGATGTCCCACTGAAGGGCATCTAGAAATGCCTTTCCAGTGATGCTTCCTTGAATTCCAGCAAACTTTGAACTGTACTTAGCCACCTCGGCCAGTCTCTTCTTATAGTCTGGGAGTGTCATCAATTTTTCATTGATTACCTTCAGACCAGGAAGTCCTTTCTTCTATAGAGCCTCAATCTTACTAAAGAATCTTTGTACCCCTAGGTCCATGGCCTGAACCTTTTCTTCCAGCTGAAGCATTAATCCTCTCTTGGTCAAAACTCTTTTGACCTCAAGGATGGTTTCTGTTCTGTCTTCAATTTTCAGCTCTTCCAGCTCTTCCCTGGTCTTAGAATTTAGGAACTTGATGATCTCGTTCGCGTGTGTTGGCATCTCTCCCAATTCTGATCTGATCTTCTCAATGGCTTGTTTGCTTCTCTACACCAATTCATTCTTCTCAAACATGATCTGTATCATGGGCCATATCTCATTCATGGACTTGGTGATGTCTGTCCATACACTTTCTTTAACCTCGGCCATAGTCTTTCCTGCCACTGTTTGCTTCTGGAGCAGTTGTAACTCCTGTTTGAGCTGATTTGTCACCTGCTTTTCCTTGGAGAGGCTGATCTGAAAGGAAGATTTGAGTTCTTGAAGGTTCTCAATCTCCTTTTTGAGCCTGCTGATGTTTGTTTCCTGCAGGTTCATCTTTTCCATAGACTTAGCCAGGTCGGCTGTCTTTTCCAGAGAGGTCAATGGAGTAGCAGATGGGACTTCTGTCACTAATGCTGTGCTCACTCCTGAAATTGGAATGGCATTCAACAGAATGACTTCCATTGGCTTTAGTTTTTCTTTCTCTTTCACTAGTTTCTCCATTTCAACTTCCATTTCCTTAAGTTGTGCATTCTGCTCCATGAGCATCTTGAGCATTTCATCTTTCTCTCCTCCTTTCTATGCTATCTCCTTCGCCTGCGAATCCTCTATGGGCGGGAGCTTCAATTGTTTCCTTAATGAGGCTATGTCAACATTATTCTTCTTAATCATATCCACGACTACTTTCATGTTCGAGGGATCGTAACCGATCTTGAGGACCAGTTCCTCCAAAGTCTTGATCTTATTGTCCTTGGAAAAGGACAATATCTTCTCCAACTTTAGTTGTGTTTGAACATTGTTCAGGGACACCTGCAATTTGGACGCAGTAGTGGAGGCATGTGCCAGCATGTAAAAGACCATTTCATCTATCTGCTTGTGCAGATCCATCTGATCGACCGGATGCACATCCTTCATCTGGAATTTGAAGGTGGCACTTTTGTAATCAGTGATCACCTTTGGATTTGGCACCTATGCCTGGAGGAATGCCATATGCATTCTTCCCTTATCCGTGTCTAATGCTGACAGTAGCCTATGTTGTGCAGTCGATGTCTGCTTCCAGAACTGGGCGCAAATGTTGTTGGTCAGGGTCTGGTTCCTTTTCTTGATCAACTCATATTTTTCGAAGATACTCAGCTTCAGCCCTGCCTTGCCTGGTTGGGTGGTCAATGGAGACTCTGTAGATTTCTTCGGCAATGTTGAGGTTATGACCTTATGGAGGCTTGCACCGAGGGGTTGTCTGTCAACCTTGGTCAGTGTAGTAGATGGGGCTTCCTTTTCTCCGGTCGGGCCAGGAACTGAAATAGTCTTAGGCCTCTTGGTATGCAGATGGAATTATTCTGACGATACCTCCATGACATGTGAAGATAAATCTTGCCTAGGCCTTTTCTCTTTCGGGACCTGTGGCATGGTTGTTTGAGATATAGTGGCCAGGGGATCCTGCTGTTCTACTTCAACTAATGTGTTAGGTTCCCAGGCTGTCTGATTTGCGAACTTCTCAACTTCAGGCCTAGATTCATGAACATATGGGATGTTCTTGTTTTTCACCCTCATCTCTGAGATGATCCCACATGGATCATAATGCCATGGGAAGCTCATGAAGAAATTCATTTCCTTCAGCATTCTGTCTGCTTCTTCCCCAACGCCATGATTGTTGCAGATGAAGGAGCCAATTTTCCCTTTGATTCTGAGCTGTTGCTTTTTCTTCATTGACACAAAATGGATATCATCGGAATTTATTATTTGCCTTATATATTACAAAGMAAAAATTCTGACAGGCAGGTACTTGGGCAGCTTATACGGTGCCAACTCGCACCCGTATACTCTGATCTCGATGTAATCTTGGTACAAATATCTCCTTTGTCTTGGTATGATTTGAAATATGCAGGATCCTCTGAACTTCATCATTTATCCAAGGCTCGGGCCTGCCACTAAGCATACTCACTACCGGGTGGTAGAATTTATCGATGAAATCCTTGAAACTGAAATTTGTGGAGTTGTGCTTGAGCAAGGAGGTCCATGCTGTCACTGCCTGGGGTCTACCATATCTATCCATCTTCTGCATATAAAAAATGAATTTGTCCGCTTGGAAGAAAACAAACAAGTACGCTAGTATGGACGAGTACCGTAACATGCCTTCCGTGGAAAAAATCACAAACTGTTCGTGAATATTGCTCGCTAGGAATGTGCTGAAATTGAACTGGGTGGTGGGCTTCTCATTGGTAGAGAAGATGGATAAAAATCCCAGAATGGGTTCATCTACCCACTGATTTGAACAGTATCCTAAGAAGGCACAAAGGGATGAGATGATCTAGTTTCCTTTAGTTAAGAACATGGAAGAGGGATAAGTAGGACTTGTGGAGGGAAATTGAGTGGATGGGGGAAGGAAAAGCTCGAATATTTGAGATATTTGGGGGAAGGTCATTTTCTGGTATAATTTTGTAAGAATTTCCAGGTTGAAGGGTGATGCAGAGTCCGCTCGGGGGACTTGTATAATTTGGTCGATGGATTCGGGTGTGATGAGGAAAATAATCTCTCTAGACGAGGAGACGATGAATCTTTGCTCGGGGATATAGTGGGCTTGGCACTTGAGGGCGAACTCTAGAAAAGGTTGAATTTGAGGGAAGAGGTAAAGGGGTAAGTTGGACTACCAGAGTTTGATTTCATCACTCTGGTCTAGGAAAACTTCCTTGAGCCACAACTGAAGGTCTGCGAAATCAAAATCCCACTTTGTATCTGCGATTAAGAGGTCTTTTTTGACCAGTGGGATCCGGTCAAGGTCGACAGGGGGTTGGAGAAACGGATTCTCCTCTCCTTCTGCTTGTTTGGACTTTGGTGGCATTACTACAATGGTACCTGCAAGAAAAACAACGTTAGCGGGGTGGCTGATGATGGGGGCAACTGACTGTAATGGAGGAGACAATGGTGTAAATTTCTCTGGTGCGGTGAGTGGGTGAATGGTGAAAATAGGAAGAGTGAAGGTAGTTTTGAGTAAATGGGTGTCCATTGGGCGCGGAAGACAGGTCAGCTGGTTAACGGATAGGTTATCTAGTAATAAATGACCAACGGATCACTTTGAGTGGGAGATGGCGGGTGACGGTGACTGAGGGATACGGACGGGTGACATGGTGACTATCGATTGGAGGTAAAGTTCATAGTGAGGGGGCTTGCCATGAGAGAATGGGGGGAAGGACTGACAACAGTTATGGGATGTGACTATTTTGGGAAAGGTGGATGGTGACGTCCAGAGGTGATGAAGGTATGTAAAGTAGTAGGAGATGATGGGACTCGGGGCCAGTAGATTGTTGCCACATATAAAGAGGGGCCCACCAGAAGAAAAATACCATTCCAGACCCCCCCCCCCAATTAAAATCCGAACAATCAGGGGGGTTCGAAAAACATCTTGGGTTGTTGATCTGCGCACCTGCTTCTGAGCCGTAGATCTATGCGCGCTATTTATCACACATTACGGACCCCCCCTCCATTAAAGGTAGAATGGATGGGAGGGGGGGGGGTCTGGAATTCAACATTGATCGTAGATTTGCACGCTTGATCCTGAGCCGTCCAGATGTGCATGGGTCTTATCAGCAATTCCGGACCCCCCCCCCCTCCATTAAAAATAGAATGGTTGGGGGGGTCCGAAAAGATCTGTCCACCGTAGATCTGGGCGCAATCATATGGACCACTGATATATGAACGGAGCATAAGTGAGGGCACGGAAAAATACATGCGCAGAGGAAACTTAGGATAAGTGCTTTTTTACGAGTTTCCTCCAAGACTTTTCATGTCAACACCACCAAGGGGTTAGTCAAACGACCTTGTAAGAATCTGAAACATGGTGCCACATTTACATCCAACTGGTTTTTATTGAAATAAAGCAATAAAGCAACTAGCCTATATTCTAACCTAGCTTCCTATGACAATTAACCTAGATTAAACTGTTGGGTTAAGAATTTACTCTACCCTGGGGCTATCTGACCAAGATTAGACAGTCTGGCCATATTTATTCACTAATCTAACCTAGATACTTTGGCTAAGATTAAACTATTTAGCCAAACTCATTCACTAATCCTATCAACATCAATTTAAAAAGAACTTGGGCATGCTTTAAAGGTATGGACCAAGTTACTATTATTGCATGGGGATTTTTATTGAAATTCTTTTATGCCTTCTTTTCTTTTCTTTTCTTTTTCAAATTATTTGCAGAAAGAAAAATCATTTGTCAACAAAAACACTAGAGACAGATAATATCCCAGTCACCAGTTGATCCTATAACTTATAGGGTGATAACAGAACAACTCCGGAAGCAAACAGTGGCAGGAAAGACTCTGGTTGAGGTTAAAGAAAGTGTATGGACAGACATCACCAAGTCCATGAACAAGATATGGCCCATGATACAGATCATGTTTGAGCAGAATGAATTGGTGCAGAGAAGCAAATAGGCCATTGAGATGATTAGATCAGAATTGGGAGAGATGCCAACACAGGCGAATGAGATCATCAAGTTCCTAAATTCTAAGACCAGGGAAGAGTTGGAAGAGATGAAAATTGAAGACAGAACATAAACCATCCTTGAGGTCAAAAGAGTTTTGACCAAGAGAGGATTAATGCTTCAGCTGGAAGAAAAGGTTCAGGCCATGGACCTAGGGGTACAAAGATTCTTTAGTAAGATTGAGGCTCTACAGAAGAAAGGACTTCCTAGTCTGAAGGTAATCAATGACAAATTTATGGCACTCCCAGACTATAAGAAGAGACTGGCTGAGGTGGCTAAAGACAGTTCAAAGTTTGCAGAAATTCAAGGCAACATCACTGGCAAGGCATTTCTAGATTCCCTTCAGTGTGACATCAGTATCCAACATGATATCCGATACATTTTCATCACCAAACCTACCTTCGCCAAGTACACAGAAATGGACGAAGTGTATTGAAGGCTACTCAAAGTCAATGTTCCCAGTCATCTTCGATGGGAGGAACTCTATGATCTGATTGAGTAGCAGATGAGCTGTCCCAGTCTAGTCATTTGTCCAGTCAGATGAAGTCGTGCAGAGGCTTCATCAACGGCCCACCTAGAAATCAGCATGCAGTTACACCACATCATCAAGCAGTTCCTAGATTTATGCAATTTGTTAAGTTAGTTAGGATAAAAATAGATTTAGCACGTCCTGGTCATTAATGACAAGATTGTTTGTAATTTGAGTTATAAATACTTCATTTTTTGAAGTATTGGGGGTTGTTGATATTCACACCCTGAAGCTATCAGACTGTAATATTTTTTGAAGAGATCTTCCATTAATACAAAAGGCACTTTTACAGGATTCTTGCGTGTATTCACTGGTGATGTTGTTCTTTCTAAGTTAAATGTTATTCTTACCTTGTTATCAAATTGTTTTCTAAATCTAATCTTTAGAAGTAATGAAAGTTGCAGGATTTATCTCCTATACCCTGTTTCTGACTCAAAAGATTTAAGTGTTTATCTTCTCATTTTACAATAAAGAAATTCTTAATTTCTTCTTTGTTGTAATTGTCTTTCTCATCTTTTTTTCTATTCCTCATTTATGCTACTAAAGAATCCAGTGATTATATTATCTCGCCTTGTGAAAGTTTTCCTTTGTTTTTATGGTTTAGATTTCATATTTTATTTAAGACACAGACCCCATAGCCCAATGGATGTGTAGACTGTCTCAACCAACTCGACAAACACTACGACAACGAAACCGACCTATTTGTTTACCTAGCCTAATATTTAAAATTTGAAACATAACTAAATCATATAGAGAGATCCCTCTCTGAAGTTGGAAGGGCTAGATCCCAGCTTCGAAAGTGGTTGGATAAAGTTACCTTTTGTAGATTTCTTCTGTTGTCAACCTCTTGGAAATTTATAGAGCGCTAACATTGAAGAAACACTTTGAGGAGTTGGAGGTTTCAAGGAAGGACAAGCTCAGAAGAGATAGTTGGGAGAATTATTCAATAGGGAGGAGCCCTTTAAAATTCCCCAAATTAATGAGCAAGATCCATTCAGGAGAGAGCGAGATCATTAAAGACCATCAGATCTGGGAGAGCTACATGAAGGATAACCATGGAATGTTTCAGCACCTCATAGTTCAGATATTTTTAAGTGTTGAAGAGCAGGTATTTTCGAAGTCCTCTAGATGCAAAGTGAATTTAAGCCGTCAGATCTAGGAGGACACGCGGAAAAAATCCATGTGTTTCGGCAGAAGGGTACTTCAGGTGAAAATTAAGGGTGGAGTGAGCCAAAAATACTGAAGTCGCAAGTAACAGAGTATATTGCGACCATCAATCTAAAGGGGACACATGTCATCATATCACGGGATCCAAAAGTGTGCATATGGGAAAAAGGTAAGAAGCTAAATCCTAGCTGTCAATTTTCTGGACACATGGTGTCATCTATGTCACCTCAGTGATAGAGTACTTTAGGGAAAATGAGTGTTAAGATGTTTGGAACTCCTGAGCATCGAAGTCCCGAAATAGATCACAGTCATTGGATGTTGGAGAGATGAGAACCGTAGATCTTGTCGGGTAAGGTCGTGGTTGGGAGATCAAAGAAAAATGGGCAAGCTGCAGTCAAAACGACCCAAGCCCGAAGTTTCTTAGAGGGCTAGCCTGAGATTATATCTCATGGTCATATTGAAGAATATCCTAGTGGAGGATCTAGCGCTCGCCAATTGGTGTTACCATAGGCACCTGAAAATAGTCGTGCGGGTAATTTGAACCTGCGTGGTAACAAACAGGGGCCTATGTAAATTGTTCTAGGGTCTTCTAGAGGCCCAAAAGGCCGATTCGTCCTAGTGTTTTTAAATATCATTGACCGGGAGGTCTTGCAACCCCTAGGAGAGGAGGGGGGGCTATATTAAGTGGTATTAGAGAAACAATTTGCTTGCAAATAGTAGAAAAAGGTGAGAAGGTGAAAAGAGGTAGTTTGATACCATCAAGTGGTATTAGATCCACAAAATCAATTTCTGTAGGAAAGAAGGAAGTAGTCTAATAACATGTAGTGGTATCTGTGTAAAGGTGAAAAGTTCAACACCATGCCGCCTAGAAGACATACAGAGCCACCTGTAGCAAATCAAGTTGTGGAAAGGGAGATGAGAGAACTTCACACAAGGTTGGATGCTATGGAGACAACACAAAAGAGAGCACCTGATGTTGGAGATGTCAGTGATGTAGAGAATGAAGAAGTGGAAGTTGAAGAAGCTGTAGTAGAAGATGTTTTAGAGGAGTTCTTGTTGAAAGCAGTTTTCAAGTTGGGAGCTAGAGAAAATATAGACATCCCGATGTATGAAGGAAATTTAGATGCTGAGGAATTGTTGGATTGGATAAGATCAATGGAAAAGTACTTTGACTATGAAGATGTCGATGAGGAGAAGAAGGTGAAACATGCTATCACTAGGTTAAAGGGACATGCAACGCTGTGGTGGGATGAACTGCAGGATAACAAGAGATGCAAAGGAAAACAAAAGATCAAGAAATAGGATAGATTGGTAGCCAATTTGAAAGATAAATTCATACCTAAGGACTATTAGATAAATCCATTTAGGAAGTTACAGAAACTGAGACATAAATGATTGATAGTAAAGGAATACACAGAGGATTTCTATAATATAAACATTAGGGATGGATAGAGAGAAAAGATGATGAAAAGGTTTCTAGGGATATAAATGTCTCGAGATATGAAATACACGATGAAATCAACATGATGATAGTAAGAACAGTGGAGGATGCTTACCATATTGCACTGAAGGCAGAAGAGAATTTGGCCAAAAAATAGAGCTAATGAAGCAGATGAAGAAGTTCAAATAGAGGCAAGGGAATTTTCCATGACAAGGCACGTAAGCCCAAGGTTGAGACTGGAAAACTAGATAGTCACTCAGAAAGAGGAGGAAGTTCCTGAGGGAAACAGTATGGTGGAAGAAATTATTTTCCTCGAGGAAGAGGAAGAGGCAAAGAAGGAGAAGTGAAGTGTTATTCCTGTGGAAAGACATGACACATGTCTTTGGAATGCCCCAAGAGAAATAAAAAAGGAGGAGTGAAGCTCACATTTTGGAAGTGCAGAAGAAGAATGTTGAAGCAGAAGGTGCAGAAGATGGGAAATATCTGATGATGAATAAGGTTCTCTTGAATCCCGAGCCAGAGGTTGAAAAACCATTGCAGAGGAACAATTTTTTCATAACTTCTTGCAAGACTAAATATAGAGTATGCAAGGTGATAATTGATAGTGGGAGAACTGATAACTTAGTATCCATAGAGATGGTGGAGAAATTGGAGCTGGAGACAATTGCACATCCGAGTCCATATAGAGTATCATGGTTGCAGAAAGGAAACTAGGTAATGGTAACTAAACAATGCCTAGTTGAATTTAAAATAGGAGGATATAGAGATGAGATTTTGTGTGACGTGATCCCCATGGATGTATGTCATGTTTTTTTGGGGATACCATGGAAGTTTGATAGGAATGTCATTCATTATGGGAGAAAAAATACTTATACCTTAGATAAGAATGGTAGGACACACATGTTACTACCAATAAAAGAAAAGAAAGTAAAGGAAGAATCCAACACAAGTGTACTTCTCATGAGTGGGAAGGAACTCCTGAGTGAAGTTAAGAAGGAAAAAGAGATGCAATTTGTTGTGGCAAGGAAACCCAAAGTTTTCCTTACAAGTACTTCTATGGATGATTTGTCGAAAGAAATTTCGGAGCTATTAGAGAATTTTTCTGACATAGTAGTGGATGAGTTACGTTGCTCATTTCCACCCATCAGGAGTATCAACCATCACATTGATATAATACTAGGAGTGATTCTGATGAACAAAGCAGTGTATAGGTTGACACATTAAGAGAATGAGGAGGTAAAGAGACAAGTCCATGATTTGATGGACAAGTGTTTAGTAAGGGAAAGATTGAGTCCATCTGCAGTACCAAGTGTGTTGAGTCCGAAAAAGGATGGAGGATGGAGAATGTGTACATAATCAAGAGCCATAAATAAGATCAACATTAGGTACATACTTCTTTTGCCAAGTATGGATGACTTAATGGATTGTTTGAGTGGGCAAAATTATTTTTCAAGGATAGATCTAAAGAGTAGATATCAACAGATAAGAATGAGAGAATGTGATGAGTGGAAAACAACCTTCAAAACAAATGAAGGGTTGTATGAGTAGCTTGTTATGCCATTTGGCTTAAAAAATTCCTTGAGTACTTTTATGAGGTTGATGAATGAGGTATTGAAATATTTTATAGGTAAGTTTGTGATTGTATATTTGGATGATATATTAGTCTTCATTAAAACTGAAGAGGAGCATTTGAGACACTTAACATTAGTGATGAAAAGATTGCAATAGGAGAAGTTGTTGACAAATCTGAAGAAATCCTCTTTTATGAAGACATAACTTGTTTACTTGGGTTTTGTAATCATTTCAAATGAATTGAATATGGATCCAGAGAAGGTGAGAGCAATCCGAGAATGGCTTTCTCCAAGGAGCATATTTGAGGTCAGAAGCTTCCATGGATTAGCAAGTTTCTATCAAAAGTTCATTAGAAATTTTAGTGGTATATGTGAACCAATATTAGATACGGTGAAGAAGAGACACAAGTATTTTAAGTGGATAGAAGAAGATGAAAAAAGATTCAATATATTAAAGGAGGATATAATAGAACAACCGATTCTGGTCTTGCCATATTTTGGGAAGATATTTCAAGTAAGATGTGATGCTAGTGGAGTTGCAATTGGAGCAGTATTGACCCAAGATAATAGGCTTGTTGCATATTTCAGTGAGAAGATGAATGCCACTAAGAGAAATTACTCCACATATGATAAAGAGTTTTATGCAATAGTTCAAGCCTTGAAGAAATGGAGGCACTACCTTGTTCCAAAATATTTTTTTTTTGTATAGCAATAATCAGGATTTACAATTCATAAATAGACATGAGAAGTTAAATCAAAGACATGCTAAGTGGATAGAGTTTATGCAAAATTTAAATTTTGTCATTAAACATATTTCTGGTAATGCTAAAAAAGTTGTTGATGCATTGAACAGGAGATGTGTGATCCTGTAGGAATTTCAAGTGAAAACCTTAGGGTTTGAACACCTTAAGGAGATGTATTGCGATGACCCAGATTTTAAAGAGGCATATGAAGCATGTGAAAATCCCGTGTTGAGAGGTAGAATCCAATGGAAAAAGTATTTGATTCAAGATTGATTGTTTTTTAAAGGTTTCCAGTTGTGAATAACAAAGTGCTCAATGAGAGAGAATCTACTGAAGGAAAAACATATTGGAGGTCTAGCAGGACATTTTGGCCAGGAGAAGACATTGGCCAGGTATGAGGGCAGAGGAGAATAAGTTTGTAAATAGATGTAAGATTTTCTAGTATGCAAAAGGAAAGCGACAAAACATTTGGGTTATATCACCCATTTCCTATTCCACATAGGCCTTGGGATGCAATAAGCATGGGTTTTGTGTTAGGGTTGCCAAGAAAACAAAAGGGAAGTGATTGCATATTTTTTGTAGTGGATATATTCTCAAAGATGGCACACTTTATCCCATGCCAAAAGACTAATGATGCAACACACATTGCAAATTTTTTTTTCAAGGAAGTTGTGAGACTTCATGGGTTGCCCAAAAGTGTTGTCTCATACATAGACACTACATTTGTTGGTCATTTATGGAGGAAATTGTGGAAGAAGTTGGGGACATAACTATATTTTAGTTCAACATATCACCCTCAAACAAATGGACAGAATGGGGTGGTAAATCGAAGTTTAGGAAATTTTCTGAGGAGTCTGGTCATTGAACATCATAGCCAGTGGGATCAAATTCTGTCACAAGCAGAGTTTGCATACAATGACTTACCAAACAAGAGTATAGGGAAGATTCCATTCCAGATAGTAAATGGGATGAATCCAAGAGGAGTATCATAGTTAATATATCTAGAGCAGAATGAATTCAGAACTGTTGGAGCAGAAGACTTCACTGCAAAATGCAGAAGCTTCATAATCAAATCAAAGAGAAGTTTTAGAACAACAACATAGAATATAAACATAGAGTTGATCAACATAGGAGAAAACTTTAATTTGAAGTGGGAGATAAAGTTCTATCACATATCAGGAAGGAAAGGTTCGCAAGGGGAACATATAACAAACTGAAGCTTAAGAAGATAGGACCATGCAATATCCTAAGGAAATTTGATGAAAATGCTTATGAGATAGAGCTTCTAGAATATGTGGGTATATCTATCATATTAATCATTTCAGACCTATATCCTTACAGGGAAGATGACAGAGAGTTAGAAGATCAGAAAGATATCTAGTGGGAGCAGTAGATGCTTGTAGTAGAAAAACCACAGATGGAGAAGATCATAGATCAGAGAACTGGTAAGAAGACCAGGAGAAAGAATTATTTTGAGTATTTGGTAAAGTGGAAAGGACACCCAATAGAAGATTCCAGTTGGGTAAGTGAAGTAGATATTTTGAATCATGGAAAGTCAGTGCAAGAGCTCATGGCCATGAGTCCATGAATTTTTGTCCAGAGGAGTATGATGCAGGGGCATTTCCATCAAAGTGCAAGTGGAAGACAACTCAGTGCACTAGCATGCATTTTGAAATGATTTTAAATTTAAGAAGGGAATATCACACAAATATCTTGAAAAGATTGTAATTAAAGAAAATCTTTAATGCTTAGGATCTAAATCATCGCATGAGATCAATGGGGAGTGTATTTTATTTAATGTAGTATATTGCAATATAGATTCAAATCATTTTATCTTATATGTCTATCTCAAACATTTACTGTAATAAGCCTTAGTAGTTGGAATATTTTAATTTGATAGAATAACACTAAGGTAGTCAGAGGGAAAATCTCTATGAGATCATTTTGTATAAATAAATGTATTTTTTCCCAAATGAGGCTACTGAAGATGATTGCTACTAACAGTTGTTGTTGTTGTTGTTAAAAGTTGCTGAGAGATGCTATAGAGCATTGTTTGAGTCCATGTACATATCATTTGAATGAATATAATAGAGAAGCATTGTTCCAAATGTTTGTTGTTGCTGTTACTGTGTCTACTTGAATGAATAAATGGTAGGATTTCTATTAAATTGCACTTCCATGTTATCATATGTTCTTATGTTATGAATGCATTAACATGGTTGAATGTATGAATATGTGAGGATTATATAAGTTTCAATTGTTTCTCTTCTACGAGCCAGTGCAAGGAGTGCATAGTGTCTGCAAGGTGTGTGTTAATAGAGTCTATTTCGACTCAAAATCTCAGAAGAGATAACGTGAATCTTTTGTTTGAAAGGAGAGCACAAGTGTCTACAAGGTGTGCATCAACAGAGTATGTTTTGAATCAGAAGCTCAGGAGAGATAACTTGGAGATTTGTATGTAAGGAGTGCATATTGTTCGCAAGGAGTATTTTGACAGAGTCCTTTGACTCAGAATCTTAAGAGGAGTAACTTAAGAGTATTCACAAAAGAGTGTGAAGAATTTTTTCAAGATGTGCACAATCATCCACAAAGAAGACAAGTAGTGGAAGAAGACCTATTGCAAGGTGTACAAAAAATCAAAATTCGACTAAGTATGGAAGAAATGCTATGAGGAGTTAAAGGTTTCAAGGAAGGAAAAGCTCAGAAGAGATAGTGACGTGAATTCTTCAATAGGGAGGATCCCTTTAATATTCCAAAAATTAATGAGCAAGATCCCTTCACGAGAGAGAGAGAGAGAGAGAGAGAGAGAGAGAGAGAGAGAGAGATCGTTTCAGACTGTCAGATCTGGGAGAGCTGCAAGAAGGATATGTTGGATTACTAAGAGGGAGGGTGAATCAGTAATAGCATAATTATAATCCTTTTTCTTCAAATGTTATATCAATGTAGAATTATTATCCAATAATGAGCAGTAATAAATAAACAATCACACACATACACAGTACACCAGTGTTTTACGTGGAAACCCAAATCAGGAGAAAACCACAGAATGCTTTTTATTATATGTCTTGAAGAATCACATTCATTGGAAGCACCAA